>JACEFZ010009376.1:152500-244735 GCA_014155875.1 Cepaea nemoralis
CGTAAATGTGTATGACGTTGACATCAAAAGATCTTCGACCAGTAACTTGGTCTGATAGAGACCAATATCGTCTGATCGATTTTGATCTCTCTGTATCCATTATAATTGCTACTCCTCGATGTTTTTTCTCTCCACTAGAATGAATTATGCTATATTCCTCAGATGTTATAATGCCCATTCCTGTCCATCTGGTCTCACATATACCTATCATGTCAACATTTAGTCTTCTCATTTCATTCTTAATGTACTCGGCTCGCGATGATGGTGGAACTCTGCCAGAGGGCGCAGACTGTCTGATTGGTCTGGAACTCTGGGAGGCGTTCCGACAACAGTATAAAAGGCACCTGCACAGGTAGAACCGGTCTTTTCCGTAGTCCACCACACCAAGTGACGAGGCGCCAATGCCTATTGTAAATGTGTGTAATTAAACCCTAAAAGGTTTTGCAGTGGAAAATCCAGAATTCTAGTCTTAGATTATAGATTTTCCTGGGTTTTTAGTGGACTAGAAGTTTTTGGTAAATTAGTTTTTAGTAGAATAGAAGTATTTTTGGTAAATTAGTTTTAGTGGACTAGAAGTTTTGATGGATTAGTTTTTGGTGGATTAGTGTTTGGTAGATTTGGAGTTTTTACTGGATTAGAAGTTTTTGCTGGACTTAGGAATTTTATTTGTTGGATTAGTGTTTTTGCTGTTTGATTTTTGCTGTATCCTAACTTCTTTGTTGATGCTACATGTCTGTATATTATTGTGAAGTTCAGAAGTTTAATAAACAAATGATGCTTGTGTTACTCTTACTTTGTCGTTTAGTTGATAGACTCTCATTATATAGTCATTGGTGTTAGAACAGCCCTCGGAGTAATTCTTTGTCTGGAATTGGAGAATATTGTTCTAATTCCCTGTCGGCCCACCCTGGATCTTCTTAAACCTTAATTCTTTTCTATTCTTGTTAACCGAGGACGGTGAGAGGTTCTTTCTCTTTATTCATTTTCTTCTTTGGCCCTACGCAGTCAGGGTTGCGCTCTTCTCCTCACATCACCGTAGCAGAAGTAAGTGGTCCTTGCTCCTGTTTTTCACCTCTGTTTCATTAATGTTATCACATTTTCCGTCCCCACTCATAGTTCTTGCATTCCAAGTTCCCACTTTCAATGTTGATACACTTTTGCACTCAGTCGTCCTGCTGGCGGTCTGGAGTCATCTGGTGCACATGACTACCCCTACTGGGCGAGGATGCTCATATGGAACACCCATTTACAACAATGTTATGCATTCGCATATTAATTAGAAGTTATAGATATGTGTCGTTCAGAAGCATGGGTAAAGAGCAAGTAATTAGTAAATCGAATGCCACCTTTCGAATGTGGGTTTACAGATATACAGGTCTCATTTTATGGAAATAAACGAAAACACACTGAGACCTTCTAGAAACATTCGGGGCGACAAGATAGCTGCTGGAAGGAATAATAAGGATTTTAAATATTTTGACCACGTTTAAAGACACAAGAATAACACAAACAAAACAAAACGGCAAAAGCAGAGGTAGAATTTGCAGGAAATCAAGCAAGAGGTGGTCGGCTCTTCAAGTGGAAAGATAACATAAAGTACGGAAAAACGACAATGTGTCAGAATGCACCAACAGGGCCTGAGACAGCTAAAGATCAATTCAGTCAACAGTCATCGTGGAGAAAGCACATGGTTTGAAAGCATTAAAGCAATATACAGTAAAACCTCAGTTTTCGTCGCTAATCCATCCGAAAACAATCGGCTAAATCCGAAACCGACGAAACCGGGGCAATTATTTCGATATGAATCAATCCAATCAGTTCGTTCTATACACTCCAAAATACATACCAAAAGCACATTTTAAAGAGATTAAATATAGTGTTTAATACTATTTTTCGGTCCTTGACTTATCCAAACTCGCATCTTTGCTGTGCCTAGTAACACTGTATGCCATCATCTTGCGTGTTTCAAACAATCCTGCCGGCCTTAAAATCACTAAGTACACTAGCACTCGTCCCAGGCATTTTCTTAATGAGATCGGCATACAACAGTGTGGCATTTTCACATAAGATTGCCTCCGAAACAGAATAGTAATCTAAATGGTTTTGATTTATCCAAATTACGAGGGGAAGTCAATAAGTAAGTCACAAATGACTGTTGAAAAATAACTAACTATAATAACAATTTGAAACCAGTTTATTTTTATACATTTTAACTAACTAATAAACGGGATCAGTTGTATTTCTTATGAGGAAAAAGTGATTTTGTTTTTACTTAAAACCAGTCTCAGATAACATGGTGCGTTATGTTCTATAAGACAACCTCTGCGACACAGAACTATTCATTAGACGAGTACAGCTGTGGGTGGGTGGCACCTTACAGTCTTGACAGACCAAAGTATGTGAGTTGGAATTTGGCCAAAATTCCATCACAATGCCTGGGCAGAGCTTCAGAGAACATGTGGTGCCCAAACAACATGTTCCCTCTCTCGGCCTTGCCTTGTTTGATCCAGAGGAATGGATAACCAATACGTCTGGAACAAGGTATGCTGAAGAAGCTGGTGGCACAGCGTCAAACCTCCGAGACCTCGCCTCGCCTCCACGAGCAGGAGACGAGCGATGGCCATACCCTAAACCCTTGGCATTTGACTTAGAGGCGTTCAGCCAAATCCCACAGGTAAGGGTCGTATACTCGCCCGGACCACTGGGTGCGTACACCTGTCAAACGCAAGTGTTTGGACCTTGTAAGCGTGTACTACCGTCAGACTCCTCCTCCTGACTCGTGCGGCTCCCGCGACCAACGAGAGTAGGCCCGCCGGAGATATTGCTCGTCTGCTGCGAGCAAATCTCCCTGCCTGAAACTGTGCGGATCTCGCGACCAGCGAGAATAGGCCCGCCGGAGATATTGCTCGTCTGTTGAGGACAGTCTCCACGACTGACTGAATAAGTAAAGAAACGGAAAGAAGACCCTGTTGAGCTTAACTCTAGTCCGACTCTGTGAAGGCACATGAAGGGTGTAGCATAGGTGGGAGCGCAAGTGCAATTGAAGTACAGCTGTAGTCACAAGAAAAACATTATTTACAAGCCTGTCATTTTGTACTAGTAAACAACCACTAATGATCAAACATATATCAAGACTTAACTAAGACCACAAACGAACACGGTCAAAAATAGCAGGTGTATCAAAGAGAATAATATGGAAAACGAAGCAGCAGTTAACGTAAAAATCAAAGGGAGGTATTTAATCAACGAATATCTGGGAGGTAGCAATTTGTCAAAGACTAAGTCATAAGAATAAGGGAATATCTAATTAGGAGATAAAAGAGGTGATTGCAGAGCGAAAGATAAATGTTATCCACAACAATAATACAACGTTTTCAATTAGCATAAAGAGAACATTAGCCATACAGACGAGAGGATGGCATTTTCTGCGAGTGCAAAAAGAAGGAAACTTTAACAAGATAGAAAAGGCGCTTGTATAATTAATCATAAAAATGATTAGAGAATATTGATCACAAAATGTAAGAATGAATGTGGACAACAATAATATGAAAACAGCTAACTGTAAGAGTTAATTAGTTAGTTAGTTCGTTAGGTAGTTAGTTAGTTAGTTAGTTAGTTAGTTAGTTAGTTAGTTAGTTGGTTGGTTGGTTGGTTGGTTGGTTGGTTGGCAGGCTGGCTGGCTGGCTGGCTTGTTGCTTGGTTGGTTGGTTGGTTGGTTAGTTAGTTAGTTAGTTAGTTAGTTAATTAGATTGTTAGGTAGGTCGGTAGGTCGGTAGGTAGGTAGGTAAATAGTTGGTTGGTTGGTTGATTGATTCGTTAGTTTCTTAGTTTATTAGTTAAGTAGTTTGTTTGTTAGTTAGTTAGTTAGTTAGTTAGTTAGTTAGTTAGTTAGTTAGTTAGTTAGTTAGTTAGCCGCACTTTCAACTTCACGGCAAGGGTCGCACCATAATACTCAGTTCATGTGCTAGTGAATATCATACAAATTTCTCCTCACTGCCCCATTTGAAAAGTGGAACCGACAAGAGTCTCGACAAACCAATATCCCGCAAGCTATACTATTTATAACACCGCTGCCGGAAAGCCAACACAAATGTCCGCCGCAAAATATACAATTCATCGTCGATGGAATCTATTAGAATACATGTTTCTTCTTCTTCAGTTGTCTGGCAGGGGACACACGTCAGCGATCATGACTCTCCAAATTTCTCTGCCATCATTTATTTTAAATAAAGGTGTTGTGCATTTTTATTATTTGTTGCCCAACTGGTTGTGCTTTCCGCGTACATCTTGTTGTATCTTACTAGTCATACCTCACTTGCCTAATATGTTCCCACTAACCTTTAATTTCTCTATTCCAACTTTGCTGTTCATTGGCAAACTACTGAACGTAAAACTTGCCAAGAGATCACAACAGCAGTAAAATGCTGGTGTTGACAGCGATGTCCTGTAAAGTATATGGAAACAAACACTTTTACCGTTGATGTACCTCATAAATGGTCTGTTATTTATGGTAGTGTCGGATGTTTTTGTTCGCTTGCTTTCTTTGAACAAGAGTTCCACACTGGACTGAGTTTTGTTTGTGAACTAGCGTTCTCTATTACCAGTGTCTCTCGCCATCAAGGACGAGTTGTCAAAATTGTAGTCCAATTGACCGTTTTGGGGTTGAACTCGCCACCTCGCCATCAGAATACCGGAAGTTTACGAGCGAGCACTTTTCAATTCGTCCATATCGACCTTGTGTGGGTGAATGATCCTCTAACACATGCAAGTCTCAGTACTAAATAAGTAAAGACCATTTCACATGCTTTAAAGCGCATTGGACATATGGTGCTAAACCCATATTGTTATAGGATAGGCGGCAATGGGTGGGTGATGTGGCCAGTATTTAATCCCGAAACGTCCTGGATCGGTGCCCATTTATGGTTGGGTCGACCTAAGAGCCCAAGTCATTTTTAAATATTTGAATCCGCCCCGATTCGGGTCGAACCCTTAACCACTGGGCGAGAGTTTAATTACTACGCTACCGATGCTCCTTGCAGCTCTCGCAATACACTTATTGACAAGAAAAATAAAGTTGCATTTATCATCATCGTGTTAACTCTTAAAGGTAAGAGAATCAGCCTTCAGGGCTATTAAGGAGAAGACAGCAATCATACGTTTTAAATACTTTCTTTACAACTATGTATTGCCCCATGGCAGTTTCAAGCAACAGATCAGGAAGGAAGTAATGTTAAGCCTCAACTAAATAAGAAAATTAAATGAGACAAAATAATTCTGCAACAAACATGACAGAATTCCACTTCCTGTAAAAGTTAAGAAGGCACGGTTGATCTCAGTAATAAGACCATGCATTTAACTAACAAGAACAAGAAAGCATCGTTAATTAAAGCCATAATCAGATGCTATTAATCAGACCAATAATAATACATAATTAAATGAGGGAATAAATATGGTTAATTACCAAATCGCAAACAAAACTATAGCGAACAATATCAATTTAAAAAAAAAAATTAATCCAAGCATACGAAGCACGTTGTTATGGCACGTACGCAAGAAGGAATGTAATAATGAGATGAGACTACCGCTATCTACGAGATTTATAATTATGCACTGTGTTGATTGTACGGATAATAATAGTACTAGTAGGGTCTATGTACGCTCCGGTGTGCACTCGTCTATCCAAACATAAAATTGTTTCATTCCTTTCTCTTCATGTCGGTCATTGACATTCTTAACCACACTGGTAATAGTTAAACGTAATTGGTCCTTTTCCGCGATTTGGGGCGTGTTGGATATATTAAACCAGCCTCATTTTTTTTTTGTTCCATTGACTAATCGACACCGCGGATTGTTTTACAGACAAATCGACACTCCTCAATCGTGATCAGACAACTTTGAATTAGTAATTTTATATTTTTTTGTACATTCAACTCGACACTCCTCATTCATTTAAGACACATCTAAACTCGTTTTTTTTTTTTTAAACAATCAAATCAGCACTCGATGAGTGAAGAACTTTGGCCATCTTCAACATCATTGTCATCTGCGGACTGACCAGTCTAACAACTAGTGTAGAAGTCGCCTCATCATGTCATTCCAATGTTTCCTGTTCTCGTTGATGTTCTTGACCAGTACGTAGATGATCACGGGACATCGAAGACAGCTTGGGAATTAACATAGATTGAACATGTCTATCTATTTTACTCGGTCGTGATGAGAGCGACGGTCTGTAAACGACATGCAACAAGATGGTGATACATATTAAAGGGCGCTTGTCCTAGGACTGTAGCCACCCGGTCTACAAGCTTATGTTGATAGTATTCGTGTCAGATCCCAATTGCTGTTTGTTGTTACAGACTTAGGTAGAAATGTTCGCCTGAATATGCGTGTATTTTTCCCTTCGTGGGATTTTCCAATTCATATAGCGTATGCTATTTTTTCTGCAGTATTTATTCATTCAGTAGCATGTTCTTTGCAGAACATCGCTCCCATAACAACCTTCCGGATAACTTCTCGATCACAAGCAAGATGTCCCGCGTCCGATACACACATCTAGAGATCATCTGCCAACTCCTGCACCCATCTTTACTTCGGCCTTTCCTTTCCTCTCTTCTCAGGCATATACCATTCCATTATTGTTCTCTCCAAACTTTCATGACGTTTCCAGTGACCAAAATATTTCAATCTTCTTTGTTGTATGGTTTTTAGTAGCCACCCTTCTTCAATATTCAGATCTTGTCGTATGGATGCATTTGTTCTTTTCTGTATCCAAGATAATCTTATAACTTCAGTTAATAAATAATATGTAAGTGAACCTATGATAGATGAACATACCTTCGCCTTACCATAGAATGGCAGCTCTATCTTCTTGTTCTTGTTAGTTAAATGCATTACGAGACGGGTATGCTAGCCGAGTAACGACCACCTTCTCCAGCCAGACACCATACCCTGTTTATTCAAAAGGAAATCACATTCTAAATTAAGAGACACTATACTCAATCTTTCTGAGACTCCCTTCTCCAGTCATTATATCAGCTCTACATTCATTATCTCAGCGCTCCAATCATCCTTTTTCATGACTGATCATATTTTCATCCAGCTTGTATGTGACCCCTCTGTTTATTCCATCTCACTCCCCCTTTTACCCGTTCTCTGTTTTCACGATCTCACTTCTGTTTTCCCACAAACAACTCAAGCCCGTTACACATTTCTTTGATCTGGTCAGGACTATCAATTTTCTCCCGCAGGGAGATACCGCATTTTCTTTAATCAAATTGCATTCACCATCGAGACTTGCTTCTCCTGCCGATCTTTGTTATTCTCTGGAATATGGTTACTCTCCAGAGATGTCCAGCCAATGGCGCAATCCAATTCCAGGAATATGAGTGGTCACTCACCAAACTGATTACAGTGTCCGTGTTTTCAAAGGATGTCTTAACGGACACAGTATCAGGTGGAGATGAAATTCATCGTGCACCACTTTAGGCGATTAATTTCAGCATTCATGTATTAATACATCCGGTTCATGTGACTAATCCATGCGTCTGAGTAGCGTATAAGGTTTTCTAAGGTGTGTTCATCCATTTAGCGTTGACCCATGTGAACAAGTAATTTCGAGATGAATACTTTTGTTAATATGTTCAACTTGTGCTGATTAACCCATATTGTTTGATTTCCAACAATTAGTCATATACGACGTACATAATGCACGTTGCATATCCTTTACATGTTGTTGTAATCAATCCCAGGATGTATTGACTGTATGTGATTTACTAGGTAATATTACGTTCAGTAGTTTGCCATTCCTTTCTAACCGACTGACGTATCATACCACTGAAATCAACGCAAAGTGATCTGCTTCCACATCGCAAGTGACTCATTTCAAACCCTCCACTCATGCCCCAGGCCTGTCCATTTCTTTCTGTCAGACACCAGAAGTGGGTAAAATACCGCACAATATATTATTCCCTTTCTGTAGGATGCACCTGATGAGATACATCGAAATATTCCAGGCAATAAAATACGACATATATTATATTCTTCATTATTCAATTTCGCTTGTTTTTTATGTTGTTTTTCTTTATCGTTATCGTTGTGTGTGTCTTTCCACCGTCTGTTGTATATATCCCAGCTTCCGGTTAGGAACAGATGTTTGAAAAATGACTGTATGCCAGCTGCTTACAAGTTGTGTTCGTTAACTCTGCCAATCCACCAACTCATGTCTTGCACGATTGCCTCTTGTTCAGTTTACGACTTATCTGAATTCCTATTATTTTTGCGTGGGTGTATGTGTGTGTGTGTGTGTGTGTGTGTGTGTGTGTGTGCACGCACGCGTGTGTGTACGTGTGCGTGTGTGTGTTTGTGTGTGTGTTTGTGTATGTATTTGTGTGTGTGTGTGTGTGTGTGTGTGGCTGTTTGCATACAGCCTTTTTATATAATCGAGCAACCCGACCTGCTGTCAATCGATTTTCTCCATTGATGGCATCGTTATGTTTTTTCTTTTCTTTTTTTACGCCATTTTCGAATATGTATGGTTTGTTATCTATTCCTTTCTGCAAAGACAAATTTCAACGTGCCACTCTTACTGCTCTCTCCTTCCTGCGCCAAATGTTTTATGACCATTTGGTTTACCCTGTCAAAGAGCGGATATGATGTCTTGCGATGCTTTGATCTGATAACGTCACTCAAACACAATCGGGATTTGATTCTACAGCTACTGCGGGTGGCGGCCGTGTCTGGAACCATGAGATTGGTTTACCACAGACCAGATAGTGAAATCTGATATCGCTGTCTCAGAAATGCAATACACAACAGAAAGCTTTCCAATGTAATCCACGTAGTTCGTACTCAAGCTTGTCTTTAGAAAGGCGTCGGGTGGTTTAATATCAAAATTGCATGTACAAATGGTATCAATTCTTTTACGTTTCACATGATCAGATAACAACGTGTTTATTTGTACAGGAAAAACTATGCTGTTTTATTAAGCCACTATAAAAACAACAACAACAACAACACTGAACGTAAGCTATGTTTCTTCCTCTTCTTCTTACGCCCTGTACATTCATTGGGGCATATCCCCCCGTCTATAACTTCCCATATTATTCAATTCTTTCTCTACCGCTCTTCCCCAATGGGTGTTAAATCTCCCGCTGTTTCGTTTGCCAATAAATTAACCATCAATCAGTACTTGGTGTTTGATGTGGGCAGTATAACACAGTGGATCAGAACTCCTATAAACTTCAAAACAATGTTTTCCCGTAGTGAATTTGAATAACGAAGACACAAACAATAAACTTCTCAAGTAGATGTATATTGGAACATTCACGGACTTTGTGTATTCAACACTAACTACTCAACACTATGTGTTGCCTAAGCTAAAACATTACTGAACAAGTTCTGTAAGATTTACCGTTGTACAGCAATGGAATGTGAAAAAAACAAATTAGGAAGACCTTTGAAGCAACAGAGATGTGGTTCCTGAGACAAATGTTGCGAATTCCTCGGACTGCCAAAGTAACTAACAACGATTGCCTGAAACGGGATAATGAAACTAGAATATTACATACAGCAATAAGAACGAACCGGCTTCGTGGCTTAGAGGTTAAGCGACTTTTCTCCATAATCTCGTATACTCTCGTAGGTGACGTGATGACGGTGAGAATCAGCAGTGGTTCGAATCGCATCGGTAACTTACAGGGTATGTGAGCCGGCCGCTCAGAAAGCAATGGCAAACTACTGAGAGTAATCTTGCCAAGAAATCAACATACAGCTGAAAGATGCTGGTATTGACAACGATGTCCTGTAAAGGATATGAAAAAAAAATAAGAACGAACGAACGAACTTTATTTTCAAAGCGTAACAAATTGGGCACGCAGGCCCGTCTTACATTCGGCCCTTTCAATCACTTATCTTTCGTTCATCAATAGTGCATAGTGCATGATACATTCCCATATTTAAAAAAAACATTATCAAAAGAATGTTGTAAACATAAACAATGCATTTTACCATGTTATGATACACATCCCCCCACCCATCCACGTATCCCCGACACACACACATCCCCTAACCACCCACATACACCTCCAGGTGACACATACATGACCCCACCCATCCACCCATTCACTACCCACACACATCCACCCACACACATCCCCCACCCACCCACACACACAGAACCCAGGCGCACATACATGCATCAACCCACCCATCAACCACCCACACACATCCACCGACCTACACACATCTCCCCACCTACACACATCTCCCAACGACGACATCATTTGAACGAAACAATCAGCTTTCTTAGGGCATTGGAGAGCATCGTGACAACTACAAAGATCGAAGGGAAGAGAGACTGACGCAAACCGAGAGAAATGACGCTGGGTGGATTGAGATGATGACATGGAGGAATATCATCAGCAGAATTGATCCAGAAAATCAAATTCCGAGATCTGTGGAGAGTCATGAACGCCAACGCCAGCTGGCATGGCACTTGATGATGATGATGATGACAGCAAGCTAAACAAAATATACTTGACTTGGGCAAGTGCTGCTTGGATTGTGTGGGAGTTTTCGTGGCGAAGTGGTCAAGCCGTTTAACTCGGGATCCTCCGAAAGGTTGTGGGTTCGATTCCGGGCCGCGTCCTTCGGTTCACGAGTTAAATTTTTCGGAGACTCCTGTGGGTCGTCGCTACAGCTACGGAGTTCGTGCTTTGTGCGACGCTTTTCGCACTGCGGAAAGAGACCGAGCCATATTGGATAAAAAAACCCGGTGCAATGAAGTTGATCCCTGTCGACTTTTAAGCGACTTTTTTTTAAAGTGCACAATCAACTATAGGCAACTTTTAGACAAGTAGCCGACACAGTAAACTTTGAGCAAGTTGCCCCACATAATCAACTGTGGGCACTTTGCCCGACATAATCAACTTTGGGCAATTAGCAACGCACAATCAACTTAACTTCAAGTTGGGAGCCAAACAGCAACACCAACACGGATCTAGGTCCTCAAAAGATGTCGTCTGACGATGTATCAATTAAAGACAGCTATAACAAGAACTCGGAGGAGGAGGAGATGGAAAATGAGGAGGGATTCAAAGGGTAAGTAGAAGTAGAAACAGAAGAAGAAACAGTGACTTAGATGGCAATTAAATATACGTGATGAATGTGATCAGCAAGTCAGTTAATGATGATGATGATGATACTGATTACGATGATGATGATAGTTATTAGATTTATGGTGATAATATTGATGATGATGATGATGATGATGTTGATGAAAGTTATGTTACTTATGATATTGGTGGTGCTATTTATGAGGATAGTTATGATGTTGATGGTGATGATTCCTGATAACCATTATACTGTCTGTTTCACTTTTCACGTAGCAATATTCACTGGCACAGGAACGGGAGTAATGGACGACTCTTTGCCGTGAAGTTGCAACCGCGACTAACTATCTAATTCTGTTATTATCAGGAGGTACGTGTACACGCTAAACATTAAACATAGGGTACAATGCTTGTTCTTCTTTTAATTTAAAATTACAAAAACAAAAAAATTATGTCGCCTCGAGTTTATTCATTCCACACATTTGTCTCTGGTTGGAGCCAATGTATATTGATGAGATACACAACAGGCGTTTAAAAAATGATCTTTCCTTTTCACAACTGTTCATGAAAACCTGTAGAACATAAAGCTGTGCCCTTGAAAGTAATTGCCTTTCAAGTTTAAGTTTTGTAAGCTGAAGTCTGAAAACACATAACATGTGCCAGGGAGTCGGCGCTTGTAAGAAACACATCATTGAATCTTTAGCTGTAGAAGATTCGATCAGTGGTTCCTAAACTGTTCTCTTGCTGTCACCTATTGGTTTATATCCGTATACAGTAAAATTAAGTAAAGGACATTTTCACATGCTCTAAGACGTTTTGGGCACACGGTGCTGGACCCATATTTGTATAGACCAATCAGCACCTGGTGGGTGTTGTCGTCAGCGTCGCACCGGCCACATTAATTTCCCAAAACGTATCCTGTTATCTTTTAAACGTCCTGTCGACCTAGACCTGGTCAATTGTGAAACCTCTCTCATGCGGAATGTAATCCATGACCACACTTTTTTTTTCCCTTAATGTATGGAGGAGTGGGGGGGGGGGGGTGGTGTCAAGGTCACGTTGCCAAACCGTTTGCCTCTTGCTCTGAAGGTCATGGGTTCGTTTCTACACTGCGGCCATCGAACCACGTGTGCATATTTTCTGTGGACCTATGGGGGTCAAATCGGAATTATGGAGTTCGCGCTTTGTGGGATACATGCGTCAGGCGATTTTCTCGACAGTTTCAGGTGGGGAAAAAACGCTTTGCTGTGTAGTTGGAACCCTCGCCATTAATGTTTCCAGAGGTTAATTTCATATTAGGGCCACGTCTTGTCCTACGTGTGTGTGTGTGTGTGTGTGTGTGTGTGTGTGTGTGTGTGTGTGTGTGTGTGTGTGTATGTGTGTGTTGTGTGTGTGTGTGTGGGTGGGTGGGTGGGTGGGTGGGTGGGGGTTATAATTTGTAAAAGTTGTCTATATCCGTCTTGCATCTTGAAGAATTAATTTAACGCTTCTGTTTTTGTTTCGCAGCTCATTCTTTGCTGCTTGGATAACGCGTTTTTCTTTTTCCCTCTTGCTTTTGCGGTGAAACCTCGCAGAAAGGAGACAGGTGTAATTGTCTCTTTTCCGCTGGTCTTGTTGATTGTATTAATGCCATATTTGATTTCTTTCAATGTCCCTTTTACTCCATCTATTCAACTCTTCCAGGATCGTCCTTTCGCCTTTTATTCCAATGTTCTCATATGAACCGCTCTAACCGCTGGTTGATCGTTATCCTTTCTAATTAAATGCCCTAACCATTTAATGTTCTATAAAATCAGTAATAGTTTTTATCCCTATACATGTTCTTAGTTTCTCATTTTCTTTATATCTCTTCTTGTTTTGTCATCTGCGTTTCCTGTACATATAATCTCATATGATGTTACTTTACGTCTGTATGTTACCAGGACTATCCATGCCTGGCGTTGGTAACACAGCGTTGAGACGAATAAAACGTCTATCAACTGTTTTGTTGTTTGTATATCGATATTTGATTGATTTAGTAACGGTGCTATTGGATAGTTGCATGTTTGCTTTCTGTATTATCGGTGCGATACAACACCATCATAAGCTTCCATATCCATTTATAGTTGTACGGTGCCGCGGACCTGAAGCATGTAATTATTAGTACAATTATTTTTCTTAATTCGGTATTGGAAATGTCAGCCTCAGTTTGCAATAGCCGCTCATTCAACAGCCAGTTCTTAATATGTGAAGACGAGTCAGTAGCCACTGCCGGTGTCGGCTACATACTTGTGTAATATGTTGGCAATGACTTAAAACGACAGAATGTGCGGGTCGTTCTAGATTTTATGCACACAGATTTAGACGAATTGGCCTTCTGCCGCGTCTATACACATATTTCTTTTTGGTCAGCTGTCTGTGTCAAGCCAACCCTCCATCTGGACATGGTCAGCTGTCTATACATAGCCAACCCGCCATCTGGACATGGTCAGCTGTCTGTGCCAAGCCAACCCTCCATCTGGACATGGTCAGCTGTCTGTGTCAAGCCAGGCCTCCATCTGGACATGGTCAGCTGTCTGTGCCAAGCCAACCCTCCATCTGGACATGGTCAGCTGTCTATACATAGCCAACCCGCCATCTGGACATGGTCAGCTGTCTGTGCCAAGCCAACCCTCCATCTGGACATGGTCAGCTGTCTGTGTCAAGCCAGGCCTCCATCTGGACATGGTCAGCTGCCTGTGCCAAGCCAACCCGCCATCTGGACATGGTCAGCTGTCTGTGCCAAGCCAACCCTCCATCTGGACATGGTCAGCTGTCTGTGCCAAGCCAACCCGCCATCTGGACATGGTCAGCTGTCTGTGCCAAGCCAACCCTCCATCTGGACATGGTCAGCTGTCTGTGTCAAGCCAACCCTCCATCTGGACATGGTCAGCTGTCTGTGTCAAGCCAACCCTCCATCTGGACATGGTCAGCTGTCTGTGCCAAGCCAACCCGCCATCTGGACATGGTCAGCTGTCTGTGCCAAGCCAACCCTCCATCTGGACATGGTCAGCTGTCTATACATAGCCAACCCGCCATCTGGACATGACAAACACCAGTGAGGAAAAGATTGTTTACCTTGATCTGATTCCAGCTGCCATTCGGTATGTGCTAGGCGGAATCAGGCCCCAGTTATATCACAAAATGCCTCACGCAATGTGAAGTTCAAGCACGGCATTCCACACTCCACTGATTTTGGAGCTTGCAGAAGGGGAGGATACTACTGCATCACAGTTCCCTTGAAGATAATAATACGGATCTGCAGGAAGGAAATTGTTTACACCAACCCTCGTCTATATGCAACATGTCTCTCTGCCTATCCATTTGAACGTCAGTGCAACTCTCTTTCTATGTGTATATTTGATTGTCTGCCTCTTTGCCTCTCTGTCTGCCTATCTGGCACTTTGCCTGTCTGTCTGCCTGCCACTGGGTGTGTGTGTGTGTGTGTGTGTGTGTGTGTAGATGTGTGTAGTAGGTGTGAGAGAGAGAGAGAGAGAGAGAGAGAGAGAGAGAGAGAGAGAGAGAGAGAGAAGTTTCTCACTCTGTTCAACTATAAGTATATAACGTCTATTTGTCTGTCTGTCCATCCGTCCGTCCGTCTGCCCGCTGTTTATCCGATTACCATATCTCTGACTATGCAAATGCCTTCCCTTCCCGCCGACGCTATCCTAGGTTCCTCGCTGCATTCACAGAGAACCCACGTACCTCACACCGTGCAGATTAGATTTTACTTTTGAAAACACTTTCTAAACGGAATTGATGCTATTTCCCCGAATACGGCTGGCTACATATCGCTCCGGAACTGGGGTTCTTGTTCGGGTGTCCGAAAATATTCCAGCAACGTCTCTCGGCATTCTAAAACCAAAATAAAACACAACACAAAAAAAAACGCTGCGTGTTTTATTTGATATTAAATTCGTTAGACATTTGCTTGAAAATAAATAAATAAATAAATAATCTTTCTAAACATATGTGCTGCCAATTTATTCGTTATTACTGTGAACGAAATCATTTAGAGAATTGTTCTTATTGCTTGTTATGCCACTCAAATAACTTTGGGATACTTGTTTAACATGGGGGAACTGGTGTTCATAAGTGAGCGATGTAAACATCACTCGGTTTCTTGGAAATTGTGGAGATTTTAGGCTGCATAAGTGCAGCCTGGCAAAATTTCACATTCGAAAATCGCATCTCAGCAGAATATTTACAGTACACATTGGGATCAGCATACGTTCTAATCTAATTTAGGGCTATGTTGTGATTTGCTTTGTGCGATCTTTTGAAAGAGTCTAAAAAACTGGAGAAAGTTTAGTCTATAATGGATTACCGTTCGCAAAACATGTAGTCTCCCTTTTGTTATTAAATGTGTCCAGTGTCACTAATTTTTCAAGTTTGTCTCCAAGTTTTCAAGTTTGTCTCTAATCTTACCATCCTAAAATATCGATATTTGTTTTACTCATTTGAAATCTCTAATCAATTTTCTTCTCTAGTGGCTGCTTTTCCGCTAACTGCTTTAGTTTATTTTTCCATTCAGGTTATTGTAATTTTCTGTGTGTAGTATTTTCTTCAGAAATAATATTTTCCCTCCAATAAATTGATTTTCACCTTACCTTTCTTTTGCCCAATGTCTCCTACGCGTACATTAGAGACGTAGTAATGTAGAATTTTAATACCATCTTTCTTCCTGGGATATAATAACTTTTTTTTTTGTGCGTGGTGGTTTCATCACGCAGAAAGTTACTTTTGCCATAGTACATGTTCTAATTTCTATATTGAAAAGTATGAATAACATTTGGTGGAACTGCGGTAAAGCTGTGAAAGTGTAAACAATATAAAATGACACAAAGTAGTGCAGCTTTACATAACAGAGTTACGACACATACAGAACGTTGCGGCGGTTAGCCTTCATCAGCAAACAAACACATTCACAAACACAACATACAGTCAAGGAGAACTCCTGTGAGTACATTAGAAGGTGATGACAGGACGAGAGGAACAAATGCATGGAAAAATAGAAGCAATGAAGAGAAAATGAGAATTGAAAAAAATGTTAATTGAAAAAAATGTTAGTTGAAGAAAATGTTTAATAGAAAAACTGTTAATAGAGAAAAAAAAACTGCATACTCACCTCACGTACGGATCTGTAAATGACTACGAAAATCTCGGGTGTAGTTATATACGGTGCTGGATGTTAGTGTTCAGTGAGCACATAGAAAGAAGGGGGCGGGGTAGGAGGCGTGTAAAATTGAAGGCAGTATTGACCAAGACCCCATTGTGTTATTTAAGGTCTGGGTGGACTGGTGTGCATGAACAAGCGTACATACATAGACACACTTCAACAGACAAAATGCTAGTGTATGTGGACATATGAACAGTATATGCAAGAAGGCATGATCTCCCACACCAGTGGGCAAGGCTCTGGATGATGGTGTCGTAGTATGGGGATAACAAGACTTCTCCTTTCTAACAGTTTAATTCTAAGCATAGCTCGTATCAGTGTATAATCACAGAATCAGCCTAGATGTCGAATGTCAAGTTTCATTGTCATCTGTACATGTTCATGAATACTTTATAATCTTTGAACTACCTTCTCTTCATCCTTCTTTCCATCGTCCTTCTGATACTGTCTTCTTTCTCCTCATCTTCTTTCTCTTCCTCTTCTTCCTCCTCCTCCACTATCCTCCCCATCCACTTTCTTCTTCTTCTTCTTCTTCTTCTTCTTCTTCTTCTTCTTTCTTCTCTTCTTCTTCTTCTTCTTCTTCTTCTTCTTTCTTCATTTTCTTCTTACTTCTTTTCTTCTTCTTCTTCTGTCTTCTTCTTCTTCTTCCCTTCTTCTTCTCTTCTTCTTCTTCTTCTTCTTCTTCTTCTTCTTCTTCTTCTTCTTCTTCTTCTTCTTCTTCTTTTTCTTCTTCCTCTTCTTCTTCCTCCTGTTCGATTACTAATACTACTATTACAACTACTACTAACTACTACTGCTACTTAGGCTTGTCCATGGGAATGGGATTCCCAAGGGAATCTCATGGGAAACATCCCATGGGATGGAATGGGATGGGACAGCACACATTTGTATTTCCCATGGGACATGGGACAGTAGCCATGTCCTAGCAACTTTTAAAAAAAAGAACTTTTTAAAGCCTGTCATCCTTCCTGTTTCTTTATATACTTGTATCATTTATTTATCTCGTGGTGGGACACCGGATAAATTAATAAATGCGCGCATGCGATCATATTACCAACGTTTCAATGCCCATTTAAAGAAAATTACTCGCATTACTTTAATGAAGATGATGAAGAATTCTTAAACCACATTCCGAATATTGTTCAGATTAAAGAAATGCAGTACACTCATGTTATACTTCCTCCTAGACTATCAGTTGTACAATGTTATTGTTGATATTGACGAAGAAACTTCCAGCAGCATGGTGAAGAAATATTGTCAGAACTTTCAGAAAATTATTGGAGAAAAACGTTGGCCATATTGCGGCAGTTCTTTGGCAGTTACTGCAGCATTCCTTACTGGAGTTGACATCAAAGCCAATATAGAAGACATTGTTAAGTCAGTTGTGTTTAAGAAGAAAGGGAATGTGGACACCAATAAATGGGCCAATGATTGGATCGCTATTTCTAAGTCTGTTGTTCCAACTGTTATTTCATTCATCAAAGATTTAAATCTTTCTTCTGAATCAGCTGCTGTATGTGAAGTAGCAGGAGTTGTAGAACAAAAGCCGAAAGTGATTTTGACTTATTTTTTGATCCCACACAAAAACAAAACACTTAAGTTTGATGACCCCAGAAACAAATGCCTTGAGGATAAAGTCACATGTTTCAAAACTTACGGCAAGCAACTTCACAACCATTAAATTATTGGAAAAATGAACATAGGTTGCCACTGCTAACAGCAAGTGCGAAAATTGTCTTGTCTATACCAGTGTCCTCAGCGGCAATAATGCACTTATTTAGTGCAGCTGGATCGTTGTTGAGTAAGTTACGAAAACTGATGTTACTAGCTCTCGTTATAAACTCTGTGTATATCAGATTTGCAAGTAAGATGAAAATTGTGGCAATGGTTCAGGGATTACCTGAATTTATTGAATTATTAGAAACAGTCGATCAGCAGGAAATTGATAATGTCCTGAATGAGTAGAGTAACTCTGAAACAGAATGTGAGTGTCAGAATGACACTGAATTGTCATATTTAGATTAAACTTTGTTTTAATAAAATACTCTTGAATATTAAAATTAATAAATTCTGTTGTTTTACATGTATCTTTGTACATGTAGTCCTATTTAGTAGACACTAACCCTAAACTTTCATAAATTTCATAATTTTATTTGAACTGAATTCCATATTAGTATTATCATGGGAATCCCATGGGACGGGACAGCAAAATGACCGTGTGATGGGATGGGAATGGGACTGAAAAATGTGTCCCATGGACAAGCCTGCTGCTGCTGCTGCTGCTGTTACTACTACTACTACTACTACTACTACTACTACTACTACTACTACTACTACTACTACTACTACTACTACTACTACTACTACTACTACTACTACTACTACTCTACCACTACAACCACTTCTAATCCTCCTTCTCCTAATTATTCGTCTCTTCAACCTCCTTCTACTACTCATCTCATCTCATCTCATCTCATATCATCGTGTTCCTCTTGTACCTTGCGGCGTCGAAGTGAAGTATAAACAGCGGGAGAGTATCCGCTTATGGGCTTCATGTATCAATATTTCCATCATCATCATCATCATCATCAAGTGCCCTGCCAGCTGGCGTATGCGTTCATGGTTCTCAACAGATCTCGGTCTTTGGTTTTCTGGATCAACTCTGCTGCTGATATTCCTCCGTGCCACCGTCTCAATCCATTCAGCATCATTTCTCTTGGTCTGCCTCTGCCTCTCTTCCCCTCGATCTTTCCAGTTGTCACGATGTTCTCCAATGCCTCTCTTCCCAAAGAAAGCTGTTTGTCTCTTTCTTATTGTTGTATATAGTGTTCTAGTTTCATTAGCCTGTTTCAGGCAGTCGTCATTAGTTACTCTGGCAGTCCAAGGAATTCTCAACATTCGTCTCAGGAACCACATCTCTGTTGCTTCTAATTTCTTCTTAATTTGTTAATTTACATTCCAAGATTCACTGCCATACAGCAAAACTGGTTCTACATAGCATTTCAGCACTCTCTTTCTTACACTCAGTGATAGTGACCTATTGCTCAAGACACTCTTCATTTTCTGAAATGCGGCCATAGCCTGCCCTATTCTGCTCTTAATCTCTGTTGTACATCTTCCATCTGATGTTATAAATGTCCCTAGGTATCTAAAATTATCCACTTGATTAAGAGTTTTTCCTTCTATTTCTATGTCACATTTTGGTGTCACCATTTTCTTTGATATCACCATTGTTACTGTTTTCTTGATATTCAAGGAGAGTCGATATTCCCATGGACTTTTATTTCCTGCGTCCATCGTTTACGTGGTCGGACTCTTCCTCTGCTTCCCTCTGGTCTGTACATCATTGCTTGTTGTGGTATACTGTTAGTTGGTAACCTATTTGCATGGCCAAACCATTTGACTTGCTTCCTTCTAATAAAATCTAGTGCAGCTATAACCCCCACTTTAGTCCTGATTTCTTCATTTCTGATCTTATCTCTTCTTGATACATTGAGCATTCTTCTCCTACTATTATTCCTACCAAATCATTCCCACATGTTTCTATTATTTTCCTGTCTCAGGAAGCACGGTGAATTAAATGCCTAATGCTTGCAAGCTTTCAACGATTCAGAACTGATAAAGAATATTTTTCATAGTATTATGTTCATCCTTTGTCAATTACATTTCCAAACAGCTCTATATTCCTTCTCAACATAATCACGCTTGCAGCGGTACTTAAGATAACAATAACCACGTGTATGTCACATCCATTTTCCAGAATCTAGCATTCATACAATATTTAATATTATTTGTATGTATATATTAACGTACATCGGTTTATCATTTTATCCACTTTATGCCAACAGCATTATTGATTAGAACAGAGTACAGTCGCATTTGTTATTTCCAGATTTCTATTAATTTTTTTGGTTTTATTCTGTTGTTGATGGCAGTGGCAAGTTCTAATGGCTCTTAAAATCAGCAGTTCTTTGTTCTCTTATTGTTGCTATTACATGTATGCTTACGTCGTGTGTCTGTTCGTGTTTTGTGTGTGTGTGTGTGTGTGCGCGCGCGCGCGCTCGTGCGTGCGTGCGCGCGTGTGAGCTAATTCGTTTTGCTTTTGTGTATGCACATTTTCCCCCAGACTTAATCTAGTAACATTCAAAACGGTGGTATAATCACTTGAGAATAAACAAATGTTATATCAGGTAGAAAGAGGGGTGATGTGTTGAAATATTCATAGTAACGTTTTTACGCGCTGGCAGATTATTATTATTATTTTTTTTTTTTTTGCATATCCTTTACAGGACATTGCTGTCACCATCAGAATCTTTCAGCTGTACGTTGATTTCTAGGCAAGATTACGCTCAATAGTTTGCCATTGCTTTCTGAGCGGCCGGCTTACATACCCCGTAAGTTACCGATGCGAATCGAACCACTGCTGATTCTCACCATCGTCACGTTACCTACGAGAGTATACGAGATTACGGAGAAAGGTCCCTAACCTCTAGGCCAGGAAGCCGGCCGCTGGCAGATAGAAAAGAAAAATAATATGAAATGAAATAATTAGTTATTTACAATTCTTGCGGAGAAATAACAAGCAAAGAGCAAATGTGCATAACATTACAATGTTCTCGGGCCTTGTGAAAAGAGTTCACAACGGAAGATGGAGTGGAATAATTGAAAATCATAAGAATGAAATGAAGCAATGGAATATGTAATACATATTAAACTAAACCACACAAATCCGACGTTTCGGTAAACTACACCACACAAATCCGACGTTTCGATAAACTACACAGCACAAATCCGACGTTTGGGTAAACTACACCACACAAATCCAACGTTTCGATAAACTACACCACACAAATCCGACGTTTGGGTAAACTATGCCACACAAATCCAACGTTTCGATAAACTACACCACACAAATCCGACGTTTGGGTAAACTATGCCACACAAATCCAACGTTTCGATAAACTACACCACACAAATCCGACGTTTGGATAAACTACGTCACACAAATCCAACGTTTCGGCCCTAATGATCTTTTTCAATGATATCACACACAGGACCGTTGGAACAAGAACGTGGTAAAAGTAAGGTAAAGATTCCTTCTACAAGCGCAATGCGCACAAATTACCTCAAACGACAGCTAGTATATTAAACATTCCCATATTATTGGTACGTTACACCTTCCTTAGGTATTTATAATGGCCATGTTAAAAGTTGCCTAGTGAGCCATGTATTATTGATTTTTATCAATGTGCTTTAATGCGTATTGTTCTCTTGTTGTCTAAGATTGGCTTTATAAGTGGTGTATGATGAAATAACGTATGAGAGGAAAGAGAGAAGAAGGCCAGAATATCAGACGGGCCTGCGTGCCCAGTTCTTAATCCTTTGAAAATAAATTGCGTTCATTCGTTCGCACTGGACATTCAGACCTAGACCCATATTTGTATAGGCATAACGGTATTCGATGGGTGATGTGTTCGGTACCACGCCAGCCACCTTTACCGAATGTTAGTAATATTCACATACTAATTAATACCTTGACGGTTGCGATTATTCACATATTGTTTAATGACGATATTCGCATAGACATAGGTATACAACTTGTGGTTCCAATATTCACATTGTCATTATTAGGATATGTACAGATTAACATCTCAGTGTCATTGGTTTTTCTTAGTCTTTACATGACCGGCACAGTGGCGAAGGCGATATGGACGCAATTAGTAATCTCGCATACCGCGTTCGAAACACAGCTGCGGGCGATTTGGCAGCACAGACTGCTATGCGTTAGTTTTTTATAAAACTGGTATGAGTGCCCGTCGTTTAGAAAGCAATGGCAAACTACTGAATATAAACTTGCCAAGAAATCACACACAGCCACAAAGTCATGGTGTTTACTGCGACATCCTTACAGGATGTACAACTAACATTTTTTTTAATTGACTGGCCATCTGTGCATAGTCATACTATCATCATCATATGCCATTCCGATTAGCGAGGGGCGGGGGGTGTCATGGTTTGCCATTCCACACGATCATCAGTCCTGGATTAGGTCCTGAGTTTTTGAACAGATAATGCTACGCCTACAGGCCATCCACGTATTTTAGAAATTATTGCAAGAAGTAAATAACTACACTTCCAACAAATTGGTGAACATTTTTTAAATGAAGTGTTTCTTACTCTCCGCTGTTTATTTTAAGAATGTTGCAATCAGTTGCTTTTTTATAAGTTTCTTCATTTACTTGCATGTCCATCATCTTTGCGCGGCTTCCGTTAATTAACTGTTAATTTAGTTCCTTTGATGCGTTGTCACTTGCATTAGCAACAGGTTGATTGGAGAAATCAATGTCTTTATTTATTGCTGTCATAGACATCCTGAGGAAAACAAACCAAAATTGTATGTCACTTATGCTTTCATTTCTTCTTCTTCTTCTTCTTCTTCTTCTTCTTCTTCTTCTTCTTCTTCTTCTTCTTCTTCTTCTTCTTCTTCTTCTTCTTCTTCTTCTTCTTCTTCTTCTTCTTCCTCCTCCTCTTCTTCTTCTTCTTCCTCTTCTTCTTCTTCTTCTTCTTCTTCTTCTTCTTCTTCTTCTTCTTCTTCTTCTTCTTCTTCTTCTTCTTCTTCTTCTTCTTCTTCTTCTTCTTCTTCTTCTTCTTCTTTTTCTTCTGCTTCTGCTTCTTCTGCTCCTCCTCCTCCTCCTCCTTCCCCTCCTCCTCCTCTTCTTCTTCTTCTTCTTCTTCTTCTTCTTCTTCTTCTTCTTCTTCTTCTTCTTCTTCTTCTTCTTCTTCTTCTTCTTTTTCTTCTTCTTCTTCTTCATTCTTTCTTTCTTTCTTTCTTCTACTAAGATCGAGACGGCTTCTCACCTCCTCCTCCTCCACCTCCTCCTCCTTATCCTCCTCCTCCTCTTCCTCCTCCTCCTTCTCCTGCTTCTTCTTCTTCTTCTTCTTCTTCTTCTTTCTTTCTTTCTTTCTTTCTTTCTTTCTTTCTTCTGCGAAGGTGGAGATGGTTTCTCACATCCTTCTCCTTCTTCTTCTAATTTTCCTACCACGCCATCGGGAAACTAGGGCCTAATTCTATAAATGATATAAATGCACCCACACGCAGAGTTCGTCCGGCCAGTGTATTAGCTTACCCCACGACATGTGGGCCCATAATAAAACGGGCCCCATTAGCCAAATGAGAATTATTTGTTTAAATGTTAATGGCCTTACAGTCCTGGCAACCAATATTTCTAGACTCAGTCCATCACTGCCCACAGTAGTAGTGGGCTATAACAATCAGTATAATTAATTATGTAATTTTAAAATTTTATTTTACTTCAGTAGGTATCTAGAATGTATGATACTACTGCCAGTTAAAATTATGAGACAGTTTAATTGCAATTACCCTTACTAATGACAGAAAATGAACATAATAAAAGAAGGGATTATCAAAATAAGAAATGGTGAAACGAAGAAGTTGTGCCAACAGACACAAAGTCACGTCGATTGATCCTGTTATAGAGACAATCTTAATGAATCGCTTTCCCGGAATTCTATTCCCACATTCAGGGGTGATTTTGAAATCCCATTTGTAAACGCTGTAAACGCTCGGAAATGTCACGAAGGGAGACTACTTAGCCAAATCTAGTAATAGTCCTGTGAAAATAGCCAACAGCGCAAACATGATTTCCACAATGCTCTCCCCTATCTGGTTTCATATCTGGGTTAGCTCTGGATCTCATGTCTCTTCCTGAATTCGAGATAACAAGGACTTGGAGTTAGAAGAGGTGGCAATATGATATAGTTATAAAAGATATAGTTATAAAAGATATAGTTATAGAAGATATAGTTATAGAAGATATACATATAGCAGATATAGTTATAGAAGAGATAGTTAGATACGATATAGAAAGAGAAGATGTAGTTTGAGAAGATATAATTAGGTAAGATATAGTTAGAGAAGACATAGTTAGGAAAGATAGTGTTAAAGAAGATAAAGTTATAGACGATTTAGTTATAGAAGATATCGCGAGACGATATATTTATAGAAGATATCATTATAGACTATTTGTTATAGAACATATAACTAAAGATGATATAGAAAATATAGTTATAGAGGATATAGACAGAATTATAATTCTCAGAAATTCATATTTTTATTCACACATTGTGTGTGTGTGTGCGCGCGCGCGCGTGCGTGCGTGCGTGCGTGCGTGCGTGTGTGTGTGTGTGTGTGTGTGTGTGTGTGTGTGTTTTAGGCCTGCCTATATTAATTTTGCCTTGCGGATTCCAGACAAAGGTCATACTAGTGATACTACTCTCAAATGTTATCAGTGTTTGTGAGTACATGATGTGTGTCCCATATTTGTGTAGACCAGTCTGCAACAGATAGCTGTCAGACCGATCACTACACATGCCAGAACATTTCCCAGCATCCATTTCAGATTGTTAGACAATTTGGAATAGCATGTTAATTTTTATTTTTTATTTTTATTTTATTTAAGTCGCTATCTCAGTCTGGTTTCGAACACATGCATCGAGTGCCAGGCAAACATACTCCCTGCCGCACAAAAGTGGTTCCTCATTGTAGTGTGTATAAATATCACTGCATTTATGAAACGTTAATATTATATTTAATGCGTTAAACGAATGACCACTGGAGAGGCAGAAATATACACTAGCCACCAAACAGCAGCAATTAAAATTATAAATAAAGAAGGAAATTATGAACACATAAATTTGGGAGTAAGACAGGGATGTGTTTTGTCACCAGATCTATTCTCCCTCTATAGCGAAGTAATAATTAGAGAGATTAAAAATAAAAATAAACAGGAATAATATTTGGAGGTTATAATATAAATAATATACGCTATGCAGATGACACAGTATTGATAGCAGATAATGCAACCGATCTACAACAATTGTTGGACATTGTAGTAACAGAGAGTGCAAAGAAAGGACTTCTTGAACCTCAAGGAAACATTAACAATGGTGGTATCAAAGAAACAGGTGACACCCAAATGTGGAATAGAGATAGAAGGGAAAATTCTTCACCAAGTGGATAGTTTTAAATATCTAGGAACATTTATAACATCAGATGGAAGATACACAACAGAGATCAAGAGCAGAATAGGGCAAGCAATGCCTGCAATTAAAAAAAAAATGAAGAATATCATATGTATTTAGTCGCTATCATTGAATGTAAGAAAGAGAGTGCTGAGGTGCTATATAAAACTTGTTTTGCTGTATCGCTGTGAATTTTGGAATATAAATGAACAAATTAGGAAGAGATTGGAAGCAACAGAGATGTGGTTCCTAAGACGAATGTTACAAATTCCTTGGACTGCCAAAGTAACTAACGACGAATGCCTTACAGAGGCTGGCGAAACTAGAACTTTATATACAACAATAAGAAAAAGACAAACAGCTTTTTTTTGGTCATGTAATGAGAAGAAAAGCGCTGGAGAACATCGTGGCAACTGGAAAGATCGAGGGGAAGAGAGGCAGAGGCAGATCAAGAGAAATTATGCTGGATGGATTGCGACGGTGGCATCAGACATCAGACATCTAGTGACATACCCAAGACTATGTCTGGAATATGCACAGATAGAAAGTTTTATTTACCCCTTGCTAACGGCAATTTCATGATTTCAAAGACCTACATCTCTAGTTCACGGTCATTCTGATTTAATAAACCAATGAGAACAAAACTATGTCAGCTGGTAATGCCTTAAAATCACCCTAATATATTTTTTAAACCACTCTCCCTGGAATTTGGAGACCAAACCAACACACTCCAAGTGCACCGCAAACCAAAATATATATTGGCATCGGAATTAAATTGAATTCACCGACGAATGTGATTTCCTGAGAAGATACAGAAAAGCAATAAAAACTGAAATACTGTTACACCCACTATGACTTGTTTATGTAGGAGGTAGCTTTTGTGGGGCAAGATAATGTGTGAAAGTGAAATAGAGAAATTTAGTTAGTTGGGTTAGGAGTTCTCAACCTGTTGTCTTTGCATGTGGCCTCTTTCAGAGTATCACTAATGGTCTCTTTTTCTAAGTATAACTAACTAACCGCTGAGTGTCCGTACTGTTAGCTGTAGGTAAAAAGCCTATGTCAGACACTCCATGCCGGTAATTGGGGTAATGGGTTCCATCCGCATCGGAATGGGTTTGGATTTTTTAAAATAGACCTGAGTTCCCAGTTTAACCCAGCCTAAAATGGGTACTAGAAAATGTCTTCAGGAGTACAGGCAGCCTATGTGATACTGACTAAATCACCCAGCCAGCGCCGATTTGTGTATAAAAACACGGGTACACCGCCGTATGTTCAACGCGTCTACAGGTGTGTACAAGCGTCCGTTATTTACTATTTAACGGGACGTTGCAGTAAACACCAGCATTTTTCAGCTGCTGTTGATGTACTAGGGAAGTGTTACGTTCAGTAGTTTGCCATTGCTTTCTGAGCAGCCGATACTCATTCCATTGTGATAAATAACACAAAGCGATCCGGTACGTCGGGATCATGAAATTGTGTTCACTAAAACCTACATTACATAATGAATCTAGCACATAACGGTTCAGTGTGCCGTTAACCTAGAGCTTGCCCATCCAACAACTGATCCAACAAACGATGTCAATATACTGTTGGTTATCTAACCACTTGAAGGAAAGTTTTAATACTATCAGGTACTCATTTTATGATATGGTGTCTAGATCAGAACCGGAATGGTCAAAATAAAGGCATTCCATTGCTGGTTTCTAACCCGGACCACTGTCTGGCAGGTAGCCACTAACCACTGTATCACCGCAGCTCCTCTATTCCTCACTTGTATGCCACCCAGATCACCTTGTATGCCGGCTCCGTGGCCAAAGGCTTGCGGTTCGTGAGCCGCTTACCAGGCGTTCGAAACTCAGCTGCGACCGACTTGTGCAGCTAGACCTTGTCGCATTGTGTTATAACGTGTTGGTATGGGAGCCGGTCGTTCAGAAAGCAATGGCAAACTACTGAACGTAAAACTTGCCTAGTACATCAACAGCAGCTGAAAAATGCTGGTGTAGACTGCAAGGTCCTGTAAGGTACACGCAACATTTAAAAAAAAAATGCCACCTTATCATTCTTATTAATACATCATACATAAATTCATCTGTTGTGATAGACATTCATACCAGGTGTTTAAAAAGTCTCACCACACTTTGTATGTAGAACACATTTAAAAACATGAAGTACATGACGTCATCAACAAAGGTGCTCCAGAGTCCATAGTGAAGCAATATGCAGTGAATGGCTGTCGTCTGCTAGAGTAATTCTTTGCACTTCAAACAAGGAATACTTCATTGGTACTTTCCAGCTTCCCCAAAACAGAATTAGACCATAACAGTGACTATCGTAATTAAGTTAATGAATTTTTAGCACAGTTTTTGATGACATCATATACATCATTTTTCAAATTCGCTCTACATACAAGCCGTAGTTAGACGTTACAAACACCCGGTAGAGGTAAGGAGAAGAGTGTACATATCAAACTAGAAACCAGGCATAATAACAATGAAGGTATACAAGCACTAGTTTCTCACCGAAGGAACACATCGTCATAGACAACTCTATAGGTAGTCCACGCAACAAGCAGGTGGGAGGAAAGTAGGTAGGAGGATGATGAGGTGTAAATGGAAAGAAAACATCACCAACTGAACGAGTAAGAAACTTGTTCACCGCAGTAGCATCTTGAGAAAGACATACCTGCTATACGAGCGTGGCAAAAGATATGGTATTAACAACCCATCAGTACAATTACAGAGGTCTCCTTAGCAGCCCGTAAGTCCCACTAAGACACCGAAAACCACCACTTGGAATTGTGACAGTAGCACTTGGAAACAATGCATTCTGCGCTTGGAAATTTGAGAACCACCGATAAAGGTCCCTAAGCCAGGCGAACTTTGCAGTTAACCACCCAGGAGGTAAAAGGGGAATGCGGGAGATATAGGGGTTGGGAGAAGAGGATGGGGAAGATAATGCAATGTGTTGGAAAGTAACAGCGAGTTATATCTCCACTGACCTACATTTTATCTGGGCAGATTTAGATCTCATTCAACTGAGCGACGGAAATCGGCTCCGTGGGAAATCCAGGACATCACAATGTTACGTTAAAGATCAGTCAAGTTCAGCTAATATTAACATGCTTGCATGGGTTGAACTTATCTGCAATGTTACACAGTCTATCTGTCTTTGTCAATAATTCTCAAGGCTGTTTAACTTAAACTCGAGGCTGTGTTTAAGCCATTTTTCACTAAATATGAATCTGCTTGTTGCGGGCGCTCAAGATAAGGTGATAGCGTATTGCGCTGGTGAGTGCGATTGGACGCTATTTCGAAACCTGGACTCGTCGCTTGCCAAAGTCAGGAAACGATTGGCCACCTATTCTTCCTTTCTCTCATGCCAGCAAAATGCGATGTCGCTATCACATACATTACAGATCCATAACAGCAAACTACTTCCAGATAATTTATTTTCTTTTACACAGTCAATCTGCCTGTGTTAATAATATTCCAGGATCTGTAACTACAATCATATCTGTCTATAACGTACATACACACCTTTCTGCCTACCTAGCTACAATCAATACATCCATCTATATATTTATCCATCCATTTATTTAATTATCTATGTGTCGGTCGGTCAGCCCATCCGTTCGTTCATCCGCTCGACTCTCTGTCTGCCCATCTGTCTATTGATTGTCTGCCTTCCTGTCTCTCTGTCTGTCTTCATGCGTCTGTCACTATGAGAATACGATGTCTAATCGTAGTTCACATTTAGTAATACTTATGACGTATAGGCCGTCTCCTTGGCCTAGGGATTTAACGTCTTTCTCCGTAATCCCGTATACTCTTTTGAGTAACGTGACGTGCACGAGAATCGGTAGCAGTTCTCGCCGCTTCGGTAACTTACGGGGTATGTGAGCCGGCCGCTCAGAAAGCAATGGCAAACTACTGAGCGTTATCTTGCCAAGAAACCAACAATCAGCTGAAAGATGATGATGTTGACAGCAATGTCCTGTAAAGGATATGAGGAGGGAAAATGGCGTATAGATGCTTTTTTGCTTGCGCGGGCGCACGTGTGTGTGTGTGTGTGTGTGTGTGTGTGTGTGTGTGTGTGTGTGTGTTTAAGAATGATATCCGTCGCGATAACAAGAAATAATAACGCACACGGTAGGAATGGAAAGGGGGGGGGGGGGGGGGAAGTACATTTACCTTTGTGCAGATCAAAATATATCGCACCAGAAGATGAATGCCTAATTAAATCATGAACGCTGCATGAAACTTACATTTCGAAGTTGTCATGAGTTAGATAAGATAATGGCTGAGTTAGAAAAGATTGAAATAATTAAAGATGGTTTCTAGATTTAACATGTCTGGAAGGAGTTGATCACTCTTAGCAATACACGTGTTAAAGTTGATTAAGGATAGATTTATGAGGTTAGCCGGTAAAAACGTATTTCACAATGCATTAAAACAATTTAATGTCCATTATCAGACTTCGCAGTCAACTCCAACATGTATTGGCTGTTTATTTGTATGCAATTTTACGTTCAGTAGTTTGCTTCTGCATTATGAACGGTCGACGCTGATATCATGTGAAAATGAACACAACGTAATTTGCTCGCACATCACCTGCGGTTAAGTTCGAGCACGTTATGACGGGAACTTCACACTGCGTTCGGTAACACTGAGCCACAACTGCGACAAGATAAATGAACTGTCTGGTTAGCTATTAGTCGCCTGAACGAGTCTGGAAAAGCGCGCACCACACCGCACGATAGTGATAGTGCAAAAGCGAGACACGAACCACGGCATTGAACTCTGAACATTGTTTAAGACCAATGTATACATTTAATTGGTTAGTTAGTTAGTTAGTTAGTTAGGTAGCTAGTTAGTTAGTTAGTTAGTTAGTTAGTTAGTTAGTTAGTTAGTTAATTAGTTAGCTAGTTAGCTAGTTAGTTAGCTAGTTAGTTAGTTAGTTAGTTAGTTAGTAAGTTAGTTAGTTAGTTAGTTAGTTAGTTAGTTAGTTAGTTAGTTAGTTAGTTAGTTAGTTAGTTAGTTAGCTAGTTAATTAGTTTGTTTGTTAGTTTGTTAGAATGTTAGTCTGTTAGTATGTTAGTATGTTAGTTTGTTAGCTTGTTAGTTTGCTTGTTAGTTAGTTTGCTAGTTAGTTAGTTATGTTAGTTCGTTAGCTTGTTAGTTTGTTTGTTAGTTAGTTTGCTAGTTAGTTAGTTATGTTAGTTGTTAGTTAGTTTGTTAGTTAGTTTGCTAGTTAGTTTGCTAATTAGTTAGTTAGTTAGTTAGTTAGTTAGTTAGTTAGTTAGTTAGTTAGTTAGTTAGTTAGTTTGTTTGTTTGTTTGTTTCTTTGTTTCTTTGTTTGTTTGTTACTTTGTTAGACTGCGCGTTTTATTGTTTGGCATATTCGCTGCGTCTCGCCAGGTACATACTGCAGAAATCACACAACATAACCTAAAGCACCCGGTGTGCTGTTTCCCGGGTAACCCTTACACCAGCCAGTTGGATTAAAATGTTGACTTCTCGTCCTTGACATCGGGACGTAAATTACAAATACCTCAGCAGTCGGAATAGGTTTGCTCGATGGCGAGGGACACTGGTAATAGGGAAAACTAATCCACACGCAAAATCAGTGCAGTGCACTAGAAGTTGTAGCATGTGTATGGACTACGCTTGATTTCAAAGGGAACGAACAAAAAGGAAAGAAAAATAAACTATAGCAATATGATAAATCTTTAAAGTGTCTTACAGATACGCAGTCCGCATGAAACCCAAATAAAATGGGCACGAATCACAGTGTTCATTTTCATAAAATGTCTCCTCGGAAATGGTATCCCTTACTCGAAGACAGCCGATGGCAATGTAGAAACTGCCCGTTTTGCGCTGATTTTCCCAACGGTATGGGTGTATGCTTTCATAGAGTAGTGGCAAACTGCAGAACGTAACGTTATCTAGAAAAATCACAAACACAAATGCTGGTGTTGATTGTGATGTCATGTAAAGGAGATGCAACTAACTTTAATGGCAATATATTTCACAAATCACACAAACCGAATTACAAAGTTACAAGTTTTAACACAATCTTGCAGTGTGACATTGTGTCGCTCGGTCCGCAGATCTGTCATCCCCTTCCATTGTGAGACCACATGCGTCACTTTTATTTGATCACAATATTATTCTTTCTTATGTTACATCAATTAGGAATGTAGCGTGCAAATAAACACCACCATTAACATTAATGGCACTTGTTTTACCTTTTCCACTCTCAAATAATAATACCACGGGAAATAATCGAGAAATAACGACAGTTCAAATGTTTTGCAAATTATGTCCCTCTAGAAAGAAAAAACAATCTGCACTGACCATGCAATCTTAACTGTGTAAGGGCGTTGAGTGTTCATGTCGAATATATGGAGTTTGCAATCAACCCCAGCATTATTTTGGTTGTTTCTATTTTACAGACAATTTTATGATTAAATAAAAACACACAATTGTCTACAAATAACCAATGTTTTCTGAATAGTCGACACTCATACGACTGAGAGCCACGCAAAGCTATCTGCCTCCAAATCGCTTGCCGTTGACTTCGAAACTTCCCTATGTCGGGATTCTAAAACTGCCTTTACTATCCCTAAGTCACTTTATGATCTGGTATTAAAGTATCTTTATTTAGTTTAGTGGAAGTCGAGATACGTAGTGGCTAGAATTCTCGTCTGCCAATCTTGTGGTCAAGGGTTCAAATTCGCATAGAGGTTGATATGTAAACATAAAGAAAATAAAAATCTGGGTCGCAAATCAACCCCACCAGAAATGGGTAGCAGGAAATATCTCGGGAAACAAAAGAAGACCGCATGCCTTTGACATCATCACGCATGGATTACGATTGGTTGATAAAAGGATGAGACGAGCATACTATGTTCATTACTCTATAAGGCATGTGGATTGAATCATTTACATTGTGTTCCCTTTAGCCAGAGCGTGTCATCAGTTACAGTGACGTGTACTTGTCTCTTTACTCTCTACTTGTCTCCCCCAACAAACAAACAAAAATCAAATGCAGAGAAACATTGCAAAGAAATGGAGGATTTTGAAATAAAACACAACTCGAAAGAATTACATGAACATATAACTAGCTTTACAAAGAAGAAAAGTAATATAACAGGAAACGGCTGTATCAGAGGAAAAAATGGAGAAATTATAATTAATAACACTGAAATAATTAAAAGATTTACAGAGTACACAGAAGATGTATTCTGGAACAACAGAGTCAATAGACCAACATTATATAATACTCAATATGGACCAAAAATATTAACGGCTGAATTAGAAAAGGCTATTAAAAAGATGAAAGAAGGAAAAGCTGCAGGTCCTGACAAGATAACAGAGATGAAAAAATCCTTATCCAGCTTTGGCATTGAAACTATCACAGACTTATGTAATGATATATACAATACTGGGTACATCACCAAGGACTTGAAAACATCCATTTTCATCACATTACCGAAGAAGCCAAGCGCTGTTTATTGTGAGGATTACAGAACTATTAACTTAATCAGCCACATAACTAAGATACTACTCAAGGTCATACAAGAAAGAATTCAACATAAAATAGATGAGGAAGTAGCTGAAGAACAATTTGGGTTCCGCAAAAACAGCGGCACTCAGAGAAGCAATTATCTGTTTGAGGATGTTAATTGAAAAATATATAGAAGTTCAAAAAAGTATATATGTTTATTTTATAGACTACAAGAAGCTTTTGATAGAGTACAACATGAACGACTAATTACGTGCCTTCAAGATATAGGAGTAGACGGAAAGGACATCAGACTTATTAGTAACTTGTACTGGGAACAAGTGGCGTCTATTAGATGCGGTAATAACTACTCGTCACCTATAGAGATAAAAAGAGGAGTACGGCAGGGATGTGTACTGTCCCCAAGCCTCTTCAACCTATACACAGAAAGAATTTTTAAACAAGCTGAATTGCCTGGACTCAGCATCAATGGAAGAATCATAAACAATTTTAGATATGCTGACGATACCGTGTTACTAGCAGAAAGTGAGCAAGAGTTGCAAGACCTAGTGGAAGAAGTAAACAGGTACAGTGCAGAATGTGGATTAGATATTAACATCCAAAAACCAAAAACTATGATAATTAGCAGTGAAAAGGAAAGGTCATCAATGAGCATCACAGTAAATGGGCAGATACTAGAACAAGTAACAAGTTTCTCTTATCTTGGACATGTAATAACAGATGATGGCAGAAGTGAAATGGAAATCAAAAAGAGACTAGGAATGGCCAAAAATGCTTTCAACGGCATGAAATCAGTATTAACATCTAGAGAGATTAATAACGCATTGGAAATTATAATTGTCAAATGCTACGTATATTCAATGCTACTATATCGCTCGGAAGCCTTGACATTGAACAAGCAACTAGAAAGTCGCATAGAAACGCTGGAGATGTGGATATACAGGCGAATAGGTCGTATTTCATGGAAACAAAAACAATCAAATGCAGAGGTCCTAGAAAAACTGGGAATGAAGAGAGAGTTGATGAAAGAAATAAAGAGGAGACAAGTGAAATATTTTGGGGATGGCATTTTTAACTTGACTAGGGCTTCGAGGTCGGCCCAATATAACCAGATTTTGGAAGTAAAGTCCCCACGGCGTGATACTGACCACTCCACCAAATGATTGACGGTTGGTCTAAAATAAACAACATAACCCTAGAGTACATCACTAATGCGCATGAAGGCGTGTGAAATGGCTTACAGCCAGGCAGCAAGGTGTTGTTTGTGACCATGGACTGCGTTCATGAATGTCTTTAGCGGCCCACCTTCTGTTGTTTTTAAATATCTGGATACTGTCACTCCCCTTTTGTGTCTTTCTTTTTGTCATTTGATTGTTCCCTCTTCAAACCTGCTTGAACAGAGTTTGCTATATTTGTAATCAACCCACAGCTGATTGAAATACATACACTGTTTCTTGCCTTTTTACACTTTGTGTACACTACAAGAACTAATGCATACTTTTTGGTTGATTATTGTTATTTTCATCGCTTTAGCTTTTTTTTTTTTTTTTAAATCTGCTGTTGTTTAATTGTTACTTCTTTGGTTAAGGATCACTGTCGTTACGCATTGATACTTTCATATATGCTCCAGAGTACGCCCCCTTTCACTCTTTCTTCTACACCCACCCCCCCCCCCCCCCCCCCCCCACCCCAATCCTTTTTTCTAACCAAAAAAAATAAAAAAATTAACAGACGCACTGTATCACTATAACTATACACGTATATCCAAACTTTCATCTCGTTTCAAGTGACCAAAATATTTAAATTTTCTTTGTTTTATCGTCTTTAATAGCCAACCCTCTTCAATATTTAGTTCTTCAATTATTAATGCATTTGTTCTTTTCTTTACCCAAGATATTCTATAATATTTGTATCTAAAGGCATTTATGAGCTATTCACCTTGTTTAGTAAGTGTTCAGGTCTCACAGGCGTATGTTGCAATGGGAAAGATGCATGCTCTTAAAAATCTAACCTTTGTAGTTGTATCTGTCCCACTCCATTATTTATTCAGTTGTTTTACGTCTTTGAAGAGCAATTGATAGTCGTTTTTTAATTTATTTCATTGTGTCACCATTGTTGGTAATCAATGACCCAAGATATTCAAAATTTGCCACCACCTCCAATCTTTCCTCATTAACATATATTTCTTTCTCCATAGTAGTTTTATCTGTATGCATTATATATATATATATATATATATATATATATATATATATATATATATATATATATATATGTGTGTGTGGGTGTGCGTGTGCGTGTGTGAGTGTGTGTGTGTGTGTGTGTGTGAGTGTGTGTGTGTGTGTGTGTGTGTGTGTGTGTGTGTGTGTGTGTGTGTGTGTGTGTGTGCCGACATGGATTTTAAATCCCCTGCAATGTCCCTATATTTAGACTGCAATTTCTGGCACGAAGCAGGGAGGTAATGTTGATTCTATGTAAATCTCGGTGTATATACATGAGTTATAGCAGCTGCCATAGCACAGTTTCAAGAACACGCGCCAAGCGGCTCAGTAGTTAGGTATTCCATTCTCCATTGAGGGTGTGATATTTGTATTTTGAGGCTGTGGTTGTTTGTTTTCTTTTTAAAATTGAGGCCCTTTGACGCCTTGATTATTAATTTGTGTGTGTTTGAGTCTGTTTTATTTTGTTAATAACCTGACCTCTCAGGCCAAACTAACCGAAGTTAATACCATGTTTATTTGTTATGGGAAGTAAAATTCATCGGTTTGATACAGCACAATATCACCTATCGAATGGCGGTTGGTCTATAAAAATATCGGGGTGTCACTATTTGCCAAATACACATGAACACATGGAAACCGGCCCTTTATCTGTGAGTTGTGTCTCTTATGACATGTCAGCACTAGTCTATCCGTCTGAGTGGTCTCGAGGTATGGTGTCCGCCTCGAGTGCTGGAGGTCCCGGGTTCAAGCCCCGATGAGGACCGGGATTTTTTCCCGCGGACTTCTGGTAACAAAATATCCCCTGTTCTCTGAGTAGTGAGATCGGACACCCGTGTGTATTGTTCCACACGTAAAAAGTTCCTTGGCAACAGGAAATCGAAAAAGAGTAGCCTAACGGCGCTGCCCAGGCAAAATCTCGAGTTAAAATCTACCCAGAGTATTTCAGGATCCTCGTTGGTGCTACGGAGTTCGTGCACTGAGCTGAGATTCTCCGGACTCAGGTTTGAGTTAGGAGTAGAACGGAGCACTTATGGGTTAAACCCGTGTGCCGTGATGATGATCCATAGACTAAACTAAACTAAACTATCCGTCTTAGAAAGTGTGAACTTGGCTTGTATAACATCAGGTACACCCATTTGTCTGACGCTATATTCCATGTCTTAGATACATATGGCGATGAGAAATATGAGATTACGTATGTGAGGCGTGATATTTGTTTGTGTGTGCGTGCGAAGCATCTTACGTGAATTTGTAAAACTATCTCAGAAATGTCCTAACAGCTGATGTAAGATACCTTGTAGATATTAGAGTAATTGTCACTATGGCAAAGGTAGCCTTTTGAAAAAGGGAAAACATACTGACTAATAGAAAGCTATCAATTACTGTGAGAAAAAGAGTGTTATATGTTTGTTAAACATGACATAAGCAAACACACTGACAAACATCGAATGACCGTAGAAAATGGTTTGCGGAGAAAATATAAAGAAAAGCATGGACGGACATTAAAAACAAATATGAAACAAACAATAATCTGGTAGTCCCGTAAGAAAGAAATTAAAACCGTATACTGCACTGATTTCCGAAAATTAGCCATAAACAGTAATCAGTTGGTGGATATGTTATGACGAGAAATAAACTTAAAGTTTAGTTACTTCTAGCAAACCTTTTTCTATTTCTTCTCTTTATCCATTTACCTCAGTGAAATGTGTGTGTATCGGTTGGGAGCCCCCCCCCCTCCCCCGTCCCGGGGGGGGGGGGGGTGGAGGTTTGTAAAGATTTTTATGCACTTTTTCTAATGCTATTTATAAGTTAGTATGAATTTCCATAAGGTTGTTCTTCATACCATCACTCCATCTTTTACGATGTCTTCTCCTTGCTCTGTATCCATGATATTTCTTTAAAGTGGATCATTGTGACAGATGGTACCAGGGCAATTTTGTGATGCGACCAAACTATTTAATGTGTTGTTCTTTAATGAAGTGCATTACTGGTTTTAAACCTAGTCGTCTTCTAATTTCCGCATTCCTAAATCTGTCTCTCACAGCTACTCTCGCAGCTCTTCTGTGGTACTTCGTCTCTGTTACAGCGCTCATTAGTTATAGTAAACGTCCTTGTGTGTCAATAGTTGCATAATGCCGGTTAAATATATAGATACTATGAGATTTGCTCAAGTTCTTCTAGGTATCTTTCTATGCGACCGAAATGATGATAGCTGTCTTATAACCTTATCTGCATTTTTACAAAGTTGTAACCATCAGCAAATTATGTATCAATCATATGAACTTCTGGCATAATTGGGAAATGTACGGGGAAAACATTGGGATAATTAACTGGACGGCTTGATCAAATGGCATAGTCGGGAAAATCACGGGAAGGACAAGGGGATAATTAACTTGACGGTTTGATCACAGATCATCGTCGGGGAAAGCACAGGAAAGACAAGGAGATAACTATATGGACGGCTTGACCACATGGTAAAGCCGAGAAAAGAACAAGACATGTTCAGAGACTCCTGGTTGTGTGATATATCGAACCACGACCACCTTTTCTTATTGGTATAGTATAATATGATGTCTGGAGTGACAAAACACGCTGATTGATGAATTGTTTGGTACTGTTTGTTTTTGATTATATGCTATAGCGACATGTTGTTTGTCCATCAAGAATGATGATGACCATTCATTTCATCCAGTGGGGTTAAGGGAATATGGTTTGCTCTTTTAGCTTTACCTGTTGTTTCTTTCTGTGTATGTCGACCACAGTTTAGGGTACCCACCAACCGCAGCTAGCTGGTTAGGTAGTGATGGAGCAGACAATGTTTAGGGCACCTTTTCTAGCCCCTTCCTCATGCTATGGAGGTGAGCAGTGTGTTCCTATAGAGGGCTGCTCAGTCGCCCAGGGGGCTGCCGAATCCCACTGCTGCTCCGGTCAGTAGAAGACGACCATATGGCTTGAGCCGCCTGTGTGCATGTCTGCGACTACGGCTGCCAGCGTACCCACGCCTGCCGCTTCGCCGCTCGCCCATCGCCACAGGGCTTGAAGGTGGTGATATGACGTTGGATGAGAATGACTTGCGCGATGAATTGGATTAAAGTGAGGAAGAGTTGCGCAATTCGTCGACCTCACTCTCTCGCCTGAGTCCATCTGAATCCAGTGGCAGGACAAGTCAAGACGACTGGAGACGAATACAGGTGCAGTGGATGACCAGGGCGCTCTACGTGCCTTGCCGTGCTCATTACGTTCCACAACGCTTTGCAGGTAAACGCCGTCTTGTCCGTTGAATCAGGAATGATTTCTTCCGCGCAGTATGCCGGATCCTGTCTTCACATGCTGGGTAGGCATACCCTACATTACCGATTGGTTTGACACCAAATCGGCTACCCGCGCCTGGTTTAGCCAGCCTCTCACAGCTGTTGCCCGGGGGGTGGCCGCTGTCGCATGCTGACAGCTACTAGGAGCCACAGGCGTGAGCTGGGTGTCAGGCTTGGACCAGTGGGGGATGGGTCCTGAAAAGGACATGAGAGTCATCCTTGCCAAAGGTGTTACCAATACTGATAGCAACATATAATGGAAAGTGAAAGGAACTAGTCATCACATGTTGGTGGAAAACATTAAGAGATGGACTAGAAGAATCCTCCACGAGAAGACTGTGAAGAGGAAAGTATAGATGGTGTAATTGACACTAGACCTAGCCTTCTGTAAGGGCATGGCATTTTTTTTATTATGATAATAATGTATAAGCCTTCGTGAAAGGAAGCCTTGATTTCTAGCCAGCATCATTTACAAGTCTGTTTAGTTTGGACCTTCGGCATGTTAAATATGGAACACAACCCACAACTGGCAGCGCCGATCGTACCCTGGTATGAACCTAAGGCCTATCCACGTCAATGTGGAAGTTTCGCTCTCGTTTGAGCTCGTCAGTAGTGCATATCCTTGACCGGATCCGGAAACAAACCCCGAATCACTGGCGTGTGAAGCCGGTATGTAACCACGCGGCACACGCTGGACACGGCCAAATTATCATAACAGAATACTACAACGTCACCCATCGTAGGCTGTAGCTCAAGATTTGCCCGATCGCCGGGACTGACGTCGGTTAATTGATGTGGACCCGAACGATCAGGTCTTCTCACTGGCAAGGCACACCAGGCCGCCTAAATTCCAGCGAGCAATAATCAAATTTATTTATTTGGTTGTTTCGGGATTTGAGATTTAAATATTGAGCACAACCCACAACTGGCAACGCCGATCGTACCCTGGTATTGAATCTTCGGAATGTTGCCTGCTCTCGATAAATACCTATACCATTAGTATTGTTTTGAGAACAACAATCATGGATGTCGCATTGTTTCATTGTAATGCAACATATTTATGGCTCCGCTCCTTGTTGATCATGTGTTAAAATCCACACTGAAGTGGGAATTCGATTTAATTCACTTATATCGCCATACCGACGTGTGGGTTATTGAAGCACACAACTAGGTAAGACGAAATTCCCCTAAAAGAGAAATGAACATAAGCAAGGATTTCCCGTAATTCCTATATCAAGAAACCGGTGTGGCATAGTCGTTAGTGCCCTTGCATTCCAAAACATTGGTTCATGTTCAATCGCCTGCTGAGACGGGAACATTTTCCGACCAGTACTGCTCTGTGCTTGACCTAGAAAACAAAATATAAATGCAATGAAATCCTGCAACATTAACCTGTTATATGTGTGTGAAGTGCTGGCATCACATATTGTAGTTCTTCTTTGTATTGTTTTGTCTGAATAAAAGAACCGATTACTTGATATTGTTTTGTTTTTTCCCTCTATACTTTACGGTTCTGTACTTCTCGCCCTTCTGAAATTCGTTTTATAACGTAAGTAGACCCGCAAATCACATTTTATGTAGAAGTCTAGATTTGTTATAGCATGTGTTATTAAATTTAGCTTCAATTTTTCGTATACAGTGTACGTGCAGATTGGGGCGGGGTTTATAGGGAGGAAATACGGAAGTGGTGGGGGAATGACATTCTGAACATATATTGAAGGGATGCTTGGGCCAAAAAAAGTTGAGAACCAATGCACTAGACAATTTTCAGAATTTTGAGGAAGTTCTCTGGGAATTAAAAGCCAAGGGTAGGGAACTGACCACCCCACCTTTTATGTCGTGAGTCTATAAAATGATAGTTTAACACATCGCGCACCAATGGCAGTGTATGTTATCGAACTGCCTTGCCGTACCCTACTTCGACTATGTTCAGCTGTTTATGGCGTCATTCTAAAACGCTTCTTATTTATGTTGTATCGTTCTCCTTGTTTCATGAATGAAGTCGATGCGTCAAATTAGATAGACACGTGACATTGGTTGATTTTGATAAAAATTACTTTAGTCAACATTATATTTCACATAGTAAGTGCGCCGTTAAGGCAAATATCCACATCGATTCCTGCAACTACCACTGCATTGATTATAATCGTCGGTAACCCAGGCTGTTTGGATATGTGTTTAGAATGGTTTATCTATCTTCTTTTTGTCCGATTACTTTGCTTTTTATAACCTCAGAAGCATTACATTTCTGTACATTTAATTTTTCACCCTACTGAGGCTAAATTGTTGCTGCATTTAACATTCAAAGTCATATAGTTTGCAACGAAGTTATAAATATGCTACAGAGAAAATACAGAACTTGTGTGGGGTTACAGGGATTTATTCATTAGCAGTTATTTTTCTCCCAAGAAACACCGCTAAAGTGTTGAGACAAAATCACCATCACCTATGTTGGCACGTTGAACGTCCATGTTTCTTCACGTGTTGCAATCGCTGCGAAAATATAATATTTCGTGTACTGACATATTTTCTTTGTCAACCTCTGTAAAACTTTCCAGTTGTCACAGAATAATCAACTTTTCCATTCCCGTAATATGGCTTGCATGACCACAAGCTCTTTTTTATGTTTTTGATGAATTGTCTCGTTAGCTTAAAATCTGTCGAATGTTCAATATTCTTGTTTAAAACCCCATTCCTGTTGCCTCGAGGCATTCTTTTGCTCGTTACTAATTGTCCAGAATCCACTGACATTTGTTAACAATGATTCTATGTAACTGGCCAGAAATAGTTTTCTATCCTTCAATGTCAAGGAGCCGGCTCCGTGGCGAAGAATGTTTACGGACGCGGTTCGTGATCCCGCATACCCGCGTTCGAGATTCTGCATACCCGCGTTCAATACACAGTTGCGCGCGATTTCGCAGCAGACCGCGTTGCGTTGGTTTTATACGAAATGGCATGGGTGCATGTCGTTCAGAAAACAATGGCAAACTACTGAACGTAAACTTGCCAAGACATCACAACAGTAAATAATGCTAATGTTGACTGCAGCGTCCTGTAATGGATATGCAACTAACTCAACTAACAATGACAAGGAGGTATTGCAAAATATGTTCTTCATTTCATAACATGCCTCTTTTGCATTCCCTTGTTTGCCCTGTTCCCTTCGTTACTTGTTTTAAACTTTGACCCCGTTATTTCCATTTGTCCAGATACTTTAATCTCTGTACTTATCCACAATATGTTAATTCTACATGTAACCATGCTTGATTAATATATTTCTAGTGCGTCTGCGTTCCTGTTATTTAAGTTGAGGCCCATATGTTCATTTGATAACCTGTACGTATCTTCTAAACAATGTTCCCATGATCATTCAACTCTTTCTTCCCAATCAATCAATCAATCAATCACCTTTTCTCCGCAATCATTTTCATTCTGTGACGCATGACTCTATTTTCGTTTTCCAAATACTTCGATTGGTTAAAGAGGAAAGTAATGACAAGAAACGGACTAACAAACTCTTTGACAAGCAACCAATGGAAACATCAACCTAGGGATAATCAAGTAGACAGACAAACATGCAGGAGCTGACAGAACTAACGGAAAACAAAACACTCGCTGTATAACTCAGAGTTCACCGTATTGTCTATCGCTCCTGTATATTTGTCTTCAACATCGACGTTCTCCGCTAGACATTCTACAAAAGAGTCTACTTTGAACACTGAATGGAACTCATTCTTTTCACAGGCCGATCTCCCTTTTCAAACTTTAGTTCGTGACTAATTGAGACCACGAGTGTTGTTTGTCTGTTTAGTTTAACTACCGGCTACATTTTCCAATTTGCTGGAGGTCTGCATTTATATAGGTTATCTTCTGTGGTGTTTTCTATATTCTTAGTAAAGTAACACCAGTCTTTCGTGCTTTGGATACACTTTTTTCTTCAGCACCAGACAGCTGTTATCGTAAAATGATAACACCACTACACACATGAGTTAAAATAATATATGTAGGGGTTAGAGTAATAGATTGAATATAACAATGTGACTATTTCAGGTAAATTAAAAAGAAAAGGTGTTGATGTCGGGGGATTCGACATCACTGCAACCGGTTTTATCCCACATGGCTCGGTCTTTTCAGCAGAGTAACCTGCTGATAACTACCCACAGAGCATGAACTCCGCAGCTCCAGCGACGATCCCCAAGTCTCTCGGAGAAAATTGCACCCTTGAACCAAATGACGAAGTCCGGAAACGAACCCATGACTTTCGGCGCGCGAGGTTGTCGTCTTAACCATTTGGCCACGGAGTACCCCATACATCTGTTAAGCTTGTGCAGAAGACACCAGAAAAGGAGATAACTACCATGGGCCAATCACGAATGCAATACATTTTGAGGCTACATACACAGTGGTAGTGGTCATTGGAGCAGCCAGATTTCTTCAGTGTGTTCTTGTCAGATGTAAACAGTAAAAGAACACATACACGCAATTTGAGGGGTTCAATTAGGAAGCCATTTACATATAACATGTTGCTTGGGATTCAATGTTAAATAATAACAAGGGCGCATGCAAGTGATAACTACATGGCATTGATCGTGTCAAGACAGCTGATGACTGTATGGCATTGTGGAGACAGAACAACTGGTATTTTGGGATCGATGACGTCAGGACAGCTGGTATATGAGATTGATGGCTTAAGGAAAACTGGCATACGACATCGGTGACGTCAGTACAGTTGATGACCGCATTGGATTGTTAGAGGCAGAAAAACTAGTATAAGAAATCGATTAAGTCAGGACAACTGGTGTATGGGATTGATGGGGGTCAGGAAAACTGGTGAATGAGATCGATTGAGTCAGGACAACTGATGACTGTATGAGATTGATGGATTCAGGACGACTGATGAATATGTGTGACTGACTGAATCAGAAAAATGGATGACTATATGGGGTTGGTGGAGTCAGGACAAATGAGTATTGTTAGGTAGGATAAGTGATGCAGCGGAACTAAAGATAAGTAAAAGGTACTGGTAGAGTCAAGACAACTGATGTGGGTTCGATGGCGTCAAGCCAACTGATAGACATGGGATTGATGAAGTCAGATCCTTTGATAACTATAAGGGGATAGGAAGGCGGTTATGCTGTCAGGACAACAGAGAACTATATAGGGGCATTGTGCTGATGTCAGGACAACGGATAACTATATTTGATTGGTGGGGTAAGGACAACGGATAACTATTTGGGATTGATTCAATTCAATTCAATTCAGCCTTACTTTAATAAGGAGAACTGCTACCTTTATGGGAGCATTGAAGTCATGAGAACTTATAACTATATAGGGACATTGATAAAATCATGACAACTGATAACAATGTGGGGGAATTGATGTAGTCAGGACGATCGATAACCATGTGCGGGAATTTATGAAATCAGAACAACTGATAACTATATAGGTTTGATGGAATCAGAACAACTGCCTGAGGTAGTGAATGGAACCCCTGGCCGCCTTGAACGGAGCAAAACCTCTGTTTTATTTTCCAGATAGTCATGTTCTTTGCGCATGCTCAAAATATTTCATGAACTTATCTTACATCGCTTGCTCTCTTTGAACTCAAGCGTAGTCCATACACACTATTTATAGACTGATGGACTGAATTTTGCGTGTGGATTGGTTTTCCCTATTAACTTGTCCCTCGCCATCAGGCGAACCCACTCCAACTTCAGAGGTACTTGTAATTTACGTCCCGAAGACAAGAACCACAGGTCAACATTTTAGTCCAGCTGTCCGGTGTAGGGGTTGAACCGCTTACCTCAGCATCAACACACTGGCACGGATGTTTAAGAACACGCGTTCTTACCCATGCGGCCATGCGGACCTGCCTCATTTTATTTGTTTTAATAAATAATTTTCTTCACAACTGATTCTTTATGGATCGCTTTGTTTCTTACCTTTTACCTCCAGTGAATACGTAACACTCTTCTTCTACGTTTATATTCAAAGGCTCGCGTGTTCTTTCTATCTGATTTGGTAATTGTAATTAATGTAATATTAGTAAAAAGCAATAAGAAGATTATCGAAGTATTAGAAAGAAAGAGTTAACGTTCAGAAAACAAACTTCTTTTAACCTAGCGCCTGAACTGATTTGTTCCGCCTAGAAATGAAACTATTAAAAGCATATTACTCAACGCCTGCAAAGAAATTAAAGTAATACTTTTTGAGAACATGTATATTTCATGTGCAACCTATTGATGTGGGATATTGACCATTTCACAATTACTGAAGAATATCTGAACTGTTCAGTTTAATAATTACCAAAATGTTTTTAGAACATCGTGAACACCGTAACGGCATATTGCCGTCTTGACAGACAATAGTGTGTTACAGTTTGCTTCCCCGAAAAATCAAATGCGCATAATAACTACAACCCATTGTTGCGACCAGGAATGGAGTTACATCTCTCCATAGTATAAAGCCTCAGCTGAGCTGTAGATACCACGTATTACCCATACAGTATGATAACTCTTTCCGCCTGCCAAGTTTACTCCAGAGGAAAGGTACAACAAATACTTCTTGAACTGGAAAAGCTATATAAGCTGCCGGGTCAGTAAAATGCTCTAACAGTCCGCCTGTATGAGCTTCGATCCAAGACCAGCTGCAGACCAAGGGTCTGGACAAAGAAGAATAAAAGTGTTAACTCACTACACATTCTGAACATCGAAGAACACTGGCTTCTAAATTGCATTACGACTCGAAAACTTAAATATTTCGTGTCATAGTAAACTTGACAGTTTGATGGAAAGTGCAGTGATGGACAGCATAGTTACTAGATGAAGAGGCAACGGTCAACAATACTAGCATAGACTTAGGACACTACAGACATGTGTGTATAACAATTCATGAGGTATGAAATAACAAGCCAGACATGAAAATTGTAAATTGGTTACAGGAACTAGATGTAGACAGAACCGATTTATCAAGCTCTTTATGAATAGAGTAACCCTGACAACTTAGTGAAACTGGCATACTTGATGTGAAAAGAGCACAGAGAATTCACATAGATAAATATGTAGATGTCTTGGCCACACGGCGTGGTCGTAACAAGAACACAGAACCTGATCCAAAACTGCTGATGGATCGAGTGAGATTCTGTGTGCTGGTGTTCATTGACCGGGTTATGTCTCTCAAACGTATATTGTCGTTTATAGTGGAGCCGGGATGCAAGCGATGTTCTTAAATTACCTGCTACCTGAAAGTGGAACTGACAATCGCATTGGTTTTATGGACTTGCTCGCTGACCGAAGGCATATCTTTTCTGTGCGCAAATTTTCATGTACCGGGGGTTAAAATTGCGTAAAATAAGAGAAATGAAACAAATAACGCACTGTCAATACTAAGCCGACGTATCGGCTTTTCTGCAGTCTAGAGTAGTTCATTGAGCCGTTTAATCGGCTCGTAGCAGTGAATCAGTTAAGAAGTACTCGGCAATACGTCATGGGTGTGTTTTATCACTTTTCTTTGTTTTAATCCATTTATATTTCTTGTGGCTGAATGTGACACACGTTGACACAATCTATCAATAGTAGAAACTAGAAAGTTCTCTTTATACAGCTCACAGAGCAAAGTAAATTACTGGAAGATAATTTATAAAAACACCAGGAGAAGCGATTTGTGGACACTACATGAATAACATGGAGAGTCCATGCGGCTTGTGGCAACAATGGGAGGGTTTGGCGTGAGTTGCTTGAGGGTCTTTACTCTTGGGAGGGGGGGATGCAGGCTAAAGAAGAAGGAGGAGGAGGATGGACATGAGTAGGATGAGAAGAAAACGCAAGAAAGGAAAACAAGGAAGAGGAAGAAGAAGCAGCAGCAAGAGGTGGATGAGAAGGAAAAGGACTCATATTTCTGTTCATTTATTCCACTTTTCCTTTTCCTGTAATCATTCTCTCCTGTTGCCACAATCATTGGTTTTATGTGCCAGTCATAAACCGCTGTATATACCGCTGCCGCTATGTCTGCATGCGATTTCATTACAATTCATTTTTTTTACAGAAATGTATAATTAATTTTCTAATCCGTAATCATGATCTGCAAGAGTGCTTGCTAAAATGCACTTATTTATCTCTTAACATGTCGTGTGCCACCTGAAACGAAAGAGAAATCGTTGCATATTTATCAATATCTACTTTGAATGATCTCAACATTTGATATATTAAATATAAATGTGTGTGAGAGTGTGTGTGAGGAGAGAGAGAGAGAGAGAGAGAGAGAGAGAGAGAGAGAGAGAGAGAGAGAGAGAGAGAGAGAGAGAGAGAGAGAGAGAGAGAGAGAGAGAGAGAGAGAGAGAGAGAGACTAGTATCGATTCTCTTAATTTCTTTAAGGCATTTCTGGATACCTGTGTGTTGACATGGTGGAATGTTCAGCTATAGGCACATCTGCAGCAAAGATCGTCAAATCATTATTACCAACCATTACTGAAAATTTACTCCAAAAAATTAGTTGCCAATAGGGTCGTTTCGGAGCGCGTGCTGTAAGGATGTCATAGATCATTTTATAAAGATTAGATGAGATGTTTATTTTGTAGATACCGTTATGTTTAACGACTTGTTTTTCCGTCGTTACAAGTGTATGCCATTAAATAGAGTGCGGGTCGGGTTGAGAATTTATTTTTCGTTCTCTCCCTTTGAACTCAAGCGTAGTCCATACGCGTGTTTCTGCTTTTAGTGCACTGGACTGCTTTTTGCGTGATGATTATATAGCGTGTTGATACTAGTGTCCCTCGTCATCAAACGATCCTACTCCGACTTTTGGGGTACTTGTAATTTACGCTCCCAAATCAAAGAGGAAAAGTCAACATGTTATTCCAACTGACAGGTGTAGGGGATGAACTCATTATCTCAGCATCGACAGTTTCAGAAACCGCGCTCGTATCCATTGGGTCATGCTGACTTCGGGTTAGAGCAGTAACTATGAAAACGTACACAATGTGAGCCGGCTCTGTGTCGAAGGGGATACGAAGGGGATACGAATGAAATTTGTAATCCCGCATACCGCGTTCGAATCACAGCTGCGGACGATTTGGAAACACAGTATCTTGCGTTAATTTCCATACAATGGTATAAGTGCCGGTTGTTCAGAAAGCAATGGCAAACTACTGAACGTAAACTTTCCCAGGAATCACAAACAGCCAAATAATGCTGGGGTTAACTGCTACATCCTGTAAAGGATATGCAACTAACTAAACTGAACACAATGTGAGGGGACATCGCGCATTGTTTACCTGAGCGACAGCGTCCTATTGTTTGTTTCAATGATCGTATCAATGAAATCATGACAACTCCCTTGAGCCATCATTCCAGAAGAATTAAGTAAATAAGAGCGGGCGCCTTAACTAAGTTGATAAGGAATTGTATTGGTGATTTCAAGAGGACGGTTGGACCAGGTTTCGACCCCGGTTCTCATCTGTTAAGTGTGAGAAAGATTGGCTACCTATTCATGCATACATTCATGCTTACACCATGTGATGGCCTTATCGCAACCAGGTTTCGACCCCGGTTCTCATCTGCTAAGTGAGAGAAAGATTGGCTACCTATTCATGCATACATTCATGCTTACAACATGTGATGGCCTTATCGCAACCAGGTTTCGACCCCGGTTCTCATCTGCTAAGTGAGAGAAAGATTGGCTACCTATTCATGCATACATTCATGCTTACACCATGTGATGGCCTTATCGCAACCAGGTTTCGACCCCGGTTCTCATCTGCTAAGTGAGAGAAAGATTGGCTACCTATTCATGCATACATTCATGCTTACACCATGTGATGGCCTTATCGCAACCAGGTTTCGACCCCGGTTCTCATCTGCTAAGTGAGAGAAAGATTGGCTACCTATTCATGCATACATTCATGCTTACAACATGTGATGGCCTTATCGCAACACAGACTAGTAAGAGAAAACTGCTTCTGGTCAACGTTGCTCCTTAAGTAAATAATAGGAGTTGATTTGAGTTGACCTGAGACGAATCAGGAACCGACATCACAGCACTCATGACATTCCCCGACCTTACCCGTCTCCAAGTTCAACAGTAAGCGAACAGTCCTAATACTAATGGTGTCAGTTGCAGCCTGACTGTATGGAAGTCTGGCCATTCCTAGGGAATCAGTTTCTGACAGAGAGCTTAAAACACAACGATTATCGTCACGACATATGTTCAATTACTGGTGTTTCCGGTTTACAAAGTTAGTTGCGTGTCCTTTAGAGGATGTCCCATCCAACCCCAACATGTTTTTCTGTCTGTGAATTGTGAGGCAATTTTACGCTCATTAGTTTTCGCCATTGTTTTCTGAACCAACGACGCCTCAGACCATACCAATCAACGCAACACCATCAACTTTCTAACCGATGGTAATCGACTCGGTATGTCAAGCGACTATGAAACTGCAATTCAATATCCTCCAAGTCGCTGACTTTTAATATAAATAACGGAAATCGACTTACAGATACTGCCACAGAGAAGTTCCAGTTCCAATTCCAATTTTCAGAAAAAAAATTCCAAATTCGGTCTCGTACAACCTGCCTCCTCAGCGTTGGTTATTGTTGAGATCCGTGGTTGTGTGGACTGTTAGTCCTAGTCCCTACTGGTTCTATTGGTTCCGCTCTATTCGTCGGATATATTTATTTTGTGCTATCCACAGAGAAGTGGATTATGAAGCCTTCATATATATTAGGTCATGTTATACTGTAGTGTCTGTATCAGTTCATTCCTTTGCAGCACTTATTGCCAGAAATGCGTACACTTGATATGTGCTCGAGGCATGTACTCGTTACCTGTTCCCGACTCACCCGAGAAGCTAGTAAGCTAGTCTTAAACCGTCAAGAGAAACAATATGCTCGTCTAATCCATGACCCCTATAAAGGGGCGCGCGAAATCGTTTTAAATCGGTCCTGTACTCATAGTTCGTCGCAGACTACAATGGGTTCAGTGAAATGGCCAGGGAAGTAAATGAAGTTTGCGTACTTTTGAGCACGTCACCCACTAAGTGCCAAGTGATCTACACAACTATAGAGCGGGAACCATATACGCTATAGACCCAAGACGTTGAAACGGATCATTTACCATTTGTGTTTAAAAAAGGTATATATATATATATATATATATATATATATATATATATATATATATATATATATATATATATATATATATATATATATATATATATATATGAACAGACAATGGCACAGATAACGGACTGCGGATGAAACTATAATATTAACAATCGTACATGTGATACTTGGGTAAAAAGAAAAAAGGTTTTGCATATCCTTTACAGGACATCGCTGTCAACATCAGCATCTTTCAGCTGTATGTTGATTTCTTGGCAAGATTACGCTCAGTAGTTTGCCATTGCTTTCTGAGCGGTCGGCTCATTATCCCGCAAGTCACGAGCGCGGGTCGGACCGCTTCCAGTTCTCGCCTCGCTGCGATACCCTGCGTGGATAAACGGGATTACGGAGAAAGTGGTGTAACCCCTCAGCCAGAGAGACCGGCACTTGGGTAAAGAAAAGAACAAATGCTACAATACTTCAAGAGCTGAATATTGAAGAAGGTTGGCTATTAAAAACGATAAAACAAAGACAATTGAATTATTTTGTTCACTTGAAACGTCACGAAAGTTTGGAGAGAACAATAATGGAGGGGTATGTGCCTGGGAAGTGAGGAAGAGGAAGACCAAAGAGAAGATGGGCGCAGGATGTGGCGGATGATCTCCAGATGGGTGTATCGGACGCGGGACATCTTGCTTATGATCGAGAGGTTTTCCGGAAGGTTGTTTTCGGAGCGAGGTTCTGCAAAGGACATGCTATTGAATGAATGAATGAATGAATGAATGAATGAATGAATGAATGAATGAATGAACATGTGATACTTAAATTACATTTGAGCAGAAAATGAAAAGCAGTACCACCACAATTAAACTGCTGACAGACAGGTGAATACATGGTAGTAATGCAAATAAACTGTTGACTGACAAGTTTGAGACTGAAAGAAATCCAATAATTAAAGCAGTTAAGCAACTGGGATATTTCACAATTGTATTAAAAGAAATCAGTTACAAATAGTTGAAAAAACAGCGGCACTCGAACGGACAACAGACTAATGAAGAGCAATAGCAAGAAAATATGACATAATCAATCAGTTGGTATTTAAACTAGGGAAAAGTAGCATACAATCAAACAGTTGCCAGAGAAACGAAGAAAGAATAATACAATTGTCAACAGATGGGAAGCACACGGAGAACAGTATTTGTTTACATGTTTTTTTTTGCATATCCCTTACAGGACGATGCAGTCAACATCAGCATTTTTCAGCTCTGTTGATATACTAAGCATGATTACGCTCAGTAGTTTGTCATTGCTTTTTGAGCGACCGGCTCACATACCCCTAAGTTACCAACGCGGCGAGAACCGCTACCGATTCTCGCGCAGGTTACGTTACTCAGGAGAATATACGGGTTTACGGAGAAAGACGTTAACTCCTAGGCCAGGGAGACGGGAGAATAGTATTAATACAATTAAACAGGTGACCAGAAAACTTTACGAAAGCATGATCAAACATTTGGTAGACAGGCTTGGAAAGAAAACAGCAACAACATCAAACATTTGACAGTGAAAAGAAGAAATAATAATAAAACACACAAATTGATGACAGACACACGGAGATAAGTATCGACAAATTTAAACAATTAATACATATATAAGAAATGTCAAAAACATCAAACATTTGACAGAGAAACAAAGAAATACTTATAAAACTATCACACAGATCAGAGAAAAGCAGAAACAATAATACAAATAATCAAATATTAGCCGAGGAAAAACGACAATGTACTTCTACATCCCAAGGCGAGACATAACTAGATTAAAATAATGTTTACGGCTTTTATACGGCTAGGAATGAATCTCATGTAGATGAAAATGCAAATCGTAAGAACAGTGGCATGTTAACAGTCTTCGTGTCTCCACGGATAGCGCCAGGCCAACCAAATTCGCATGGAATTGAATATGCAGATGCCAACCTTGGCAGTTTTAAATCTGAACTGATCGCCATGAATTTATCTTCCACATGACCAGTCCATTCACACGGCGTCTGTGTTGAACTACATAGTATTCTCCGAGTCTATCATTCAGCTGGCCGACCGAGCAGAAAATGATTCAATCAATTCATCATCAACTTCTGTAATGCTTTTTGCCATTTTATGTTTGCCCTTCCAGTCTGATTTCTTTATAGAAATCGCGTTCATTCATTTCGGTTTGTTGTTGCCCAGTTTTACAAATGCAGTGGAACGCTTATGTTTTGCACCGACTGATATTTCTATGTATAAGGTAAACACAATACATCCAACCAACCAGTCAAGTCTCTTCTTTGTATGGTCGTAATATGCAAAACCATGCATAGCGTTTCATGTTTTGGAGTGTTTGTTGTTTGATGTATTGTAAACATGTAAATCCTGAAGTATATGCCATAAAGCATAGATGTATCGATTGACTGATATATTGCATTATGTATTAACTGACATCGATGCCATTTCACGTGGGACACATCGATATGTGCTGTCTTTCTCTACAGTTGTCCATGTAGCGATGCTGATTGCTCATGAAGCGCATTGGTTATGAATGCGCCTACGTTGTCCCCGCTTTAAACCATGCCTGCTGCGGTCATATCATCATCATGTAGTGGCTTGTCATGTGCACAACAGTCTTTGGAAACTCCAAAGTAAGACAAGCCCGATGCCCCGTCTCTCTTGCTGACATGTGTAAATAGTTTATCACATCTTGAATCTAACTTAATTGGGGTCGTTCTCTCTGCCCTTCCAAGAACACTTCCCAGAGCACGCAGTTCCATGCAGCGGGTTTGGCAGGACTGATAAAACGATGGGATAAGTGCATCAATGTTGGTGGAAATTATGTTGAGAAATAAAGGGACAATGTATGTATACAAATAAACTGGTTTCAAGTTGTTATCATATTTAGTTATTTTTCTACAGTCATTTGTGGCTTACTTATTCATTTTCCCTCGTAGAACACTCGGTTTAGTATCATAGGGAATTATTTAATTGTTCGTCTAACTATCTCCTAAGAAATGACGCCACCTGTTTGGATATTAAGAAACTGCAAACACAGCACGATATGACAGTAGGTGTCAAAGTGATCGAAACGACAGTGTGACTAATATTTTTGTAAGTTGCATATCCCTTACAGGACGTTGCAGTCAACACCAGCATTTTACTGCCACTGTTAATGCCTTGGCAAGTTTTTACGTTCAGTAATTTGCCATTGCTTTCTGAACGACCGGCTCCCATACCAGCACATTAAAACCAGCGCGACACGGGCTGCTACCTAATCGGTCACCGCTGTGTTTCAAACGCGGGTAAGCGGTATTACGAATCTCGTTCGCAACGCCATCACCACGGAAATCGACTTAATATTGCATCTCTCTAAAGCTGAGAAGACAGCGTGGCGGCGGGGTTTGATGCGCTTTCATGTAAACTTCCGGTGAATTGATGTCGGCAAAGTGAGTTCATTCTCTTTACCGGCAATGGTTGACTTCTCATTCAGAAAGCAATGGACAACTACTGAACGTAAACTTCTTTAATAAATCAACCTGGGATTGGAGTTGATTGCGACGTTCTGCCAAGGGATATGATACACAAATTTGTATCTAAACCAGTGACAACAATATCCCTTGTGGCGACATCAATAAATGCGTCGTGTGTTGCTGGGAATAAAATTAGTTAATACTCATCGTTATTAGCTTTGGTTATTTTCTAACGCGACCGCAATCAGCTTTGTGTTTTACAGCAGGTATCAATTTGCGGACATAGTAAGGATCAATGACCGGGCTGCGTGAGAAAGACCTGGCGTTTCATTACCACATCAATCTGGCACAGGGGACACTACCGTGGGATTAGAATCCTATTCTCTCTCTTCTTGAAATAATCCTTAATGAAAGTCACGAGAAATGTGAATCCATCCCTCTGGATCCTACTGATATTAGGCTTTGAACCAGAAGGGTCGGGCGGCTCGTTTTGGTTGCATTCGGTTGCTGGTTACTTTCAGAGGTTATCTCAATGGTACTGACATTTTTTTTTAGTGCGCTCATTCGCTTTAAACTCAAACGTAGTCCATACATGTGCTAATACTTCTAATACTTGTAATTTACTTCATAGGTACTTGTAATTTACGTCCGCGGGACGAGAAGTCAACATTTTACGAGGGTGTGTTAAATGAAAACCTAAAATGTGTGTGTATGTGTGTGTGTGTCCGTGCGTGCGTGCGTGCGTGCGTGCGTGCGTGTGTTTGTGTGTCTGTGTGTGTGTTTTTTTGTTTTTACATATTCTAAAAAAGTAAACAACTAATGCATCATTTTCCCATGTAGTAACCACTAAGTTCAATGCAAATCTATCGCCGTATATAAAGTGCTTGGATTCTTGTAGACACAAATTCTCTTGGTTGCGTGTGTACCCACTCTGGGGTCACTACTCTTGTGCTTGACCTGGGCATGAACAGTCTGTAACAGAAGTCACGCCGTTTCGAAACGTATTACTCCACTCATACATTTGCTGGTCTGATAGGCATTCATCGCCAAACTGGACCTTCATTCGCCAGTGAATAGCTATAGGTTTCACCCCTTCACTGGTCACAAATCGGATAACACAATACCTCTCCTCTTTGGTGCATGTCAAAAGTGGGGAAGCCAATTTTTAACTGTCCTATGACGTCGCAGCGTTCGTGCTGTTCGTGATGAAACCTCAACTATATGAATATATTCCTCTGAATCCATTCATGAGTGTGATAGACCTGGTTAATGGTTTTAACGAGTGTCTGGTTGGTCATGCGTCGAAGTACACTTGTTCCTGCAGCAGGGCGCCGTTGTCACTTGGAAGTGACACGTTGGAATACCGGCCGGTAACTATAGCTTTCAATTGTTATGTTGTCTTCTAGTGCGTTGTCAAAGACTCGACCGCATCCCCTCCGCCAGGAAGAGCAGTCAATCTTGAAGAGGCCAGGAGGTGATACGGTGCCCGAGGTAAGGGCAGGGGAGATGAGGTAATGGGAGATGGTTATCCATTCCCTCATGAGACACGCAGGCGTTGTTCAGAGAGTTAGCACTCTAATCACGATAGCATCACGCCTCGTGGTAGCCACGGAGAAGTTGAGTATCCACTCAACATACCACGTCTGCGATCAGCGTGCCATGTGAGGAAACACGCACCAAGGTCAAGGTCGATCCGCGTGGTGTGTGACCACGGGAGGAAAAGAAGGTCAGACGGGAGGACAGGACTTGTAGTGTGCACCTCGTTAGAGTAGCGATAGGGGTTTTGTGTTTAACTAAATAGATAGAGAGTTAGCATAGGCATTAGCAACTAGTGATAGATAATTTCTGTGGCTTTATGTTGTGTGTTTACTAGCGACTGTTACCTGCTTGTAGCGAGCCAACGGAAATAAAATGTACCAGTTATTTTCCTCGCACACGACTTGCAAGGTTCTTGTTTGGTGTGGGAGAATTATCTGATAGTGCCTGTCAGTTGAGTTGTTGACATGCGTCCTCTAGTCTCTACTTCCTTCTTCTCACTTCTATGAGCGCTAAACAATATTATGTGTGGTTATGTATGAACTGTCTTAGTGACCTCAGAAGGATTCCCCGATTGAGTTTCTCAAATAATATATTTGCTAGCACCATATGCTAAAGAAGACATATGTGCGTAAAGGGGTTCCTTTAATTTACTTATTTACCTAACCATAGTATCATCATAACTAAGTGCTGGCGTCGGAGACCACCCTTCTCTTCATATTGCGATCTGCAGCGGCCTGTATCTCTTACATGCCATGACACAAGTCTGTGAACAATTCTCTCTCGCTGTCTCCCTCTATCTTTCTTTTCACCAATCTTTCCAGTTGTCACACCGTGTTCTAGTCATCGATCGACTGTGGAATATCATCAGAAATAAGTGCACAGATTGTCGATGGACGTAGATGAAAACAAATATTAGAAGTACAGATCAAAGGCCCAACTAGACAACAGGCTGTCCACAAAGATCTGGTATCGACCCAGCGACGAGGTGAGAAGCTGGCTTTGTCCACTTCATAATATTTGGTGATGAAGCACATGTGACAGCTTACCACTTCACAAATGTACGGTGTCATATGTTTTGGGATTAACGTTAGAGTTATGTCTTTGTCAGACAAGCGCGCAAATTGTATTTTTTTTTTTAATTGCAAGATTGTTGTATATTGTATAAATTGCTTTTTTTACCCGTTTTGCTGTTGTTTTCAGTCCCAGTGATGTCCCCGCCCTCCACCACCTTTAAAAACAAGCTCTCTATTGTTATATTATTGAGTCTTTTCGACCGTTCACTCGTAATGTGTCATTTTAATTATTGCCACCCAAACATAGACATATATATTTTAACAGGTACGAATATAAAGGAAGACAAGATGACACACAAATACATAATCAAAAAACAAGACCAAGATTCATTACGTAGACAAACTGGCATATACACATGTATAATGTCGTGTTGATAACGATTCTAGAGGGAAATATGGAACGGAAACGTGGAAGGAACGGATGGAAAGAGAACATAAAAGAGAGAAACAACTGTTTAAAGGTAAAGATCATCAGCATCTTCGTCAGATCAATCGGTTTGAAGACGAGTGCTAAAGTTATCTAATCATGTTCATTAATTGTAGCATGTTCTCGGGAACTTTCATCAGTATAATTATGTGCCCCAAACCAAATGGGAAGATCACGTAATAATATTGACGAGAAAGAGAAGGTTAGGCGATACCAACATGGCGAGACAGAAGAAGCAGGAGATCAATGCAGCCGACCATCAGTATAGTTAGTTAGTTACTTAGCTAATTAGTTAGTTAGTTAGTTACTTAGCTAATTAGTTAGTTAGTTAGTTAGTTAGTTGGTTAGTTGGTTAGGTTAGTTAGTTAGTTAGTTAGTTGGTTGGTTGATTGGTTGGTTGTTTGATTGGTTGGTTGGTTGGTCAGTCAGTCAGTCAGTCAGTCAGTCAGTTAGTTAATAAGTTAGTTAGTTAGTTAGTTAGTTAGTTATTTAGTTGGTTAGTTGGTTAGTTGGTTAGGTTAGTTAGTTAGTTAGTTAGTTAGTTAGTTAGTTAGTTAGTTGGTTGGTTGGTTGGTTGGTTGGTTGGTTGTTTGATTGGTTGGTTGGTTGGTCAGTCAGTCAGTCAGTCAGTCAGTCAGTCAGTCAGTTAGTTAATAAGTTAGTTAGTTAGTTAGTTGGTCGCAGTTCTAGCTTCATGGCAAAAGATCGCCCCATTATGCTCCGTTCCTGTGCCAGTGAATATCACACAAAATGCTCTTCACTGCCCCATCTGAACAGTGGAACAGAGATACCTAGTGATCTAGAGTATTCGTTCTTTGAACGGCACAGAACAAGGAACCCAACATATGATGAGAAGATGGACGGCATGGAAGAACACAAGGATACTGGAGAACGTTTCGATGTTTATTGACGGTTATCTTTATTCATACCTTGTATAATATCAGTATTTTCTGCGTCTTGCTCCAGGGTATTCTATTTTTTTTTAAATATTTTCTCTAGCCTTAAGTTCGAAATCCCGCAATCTCTTCTTTAATAACTGCGAAACAGGCAATGATACGGGCATTATTACAGGAATCTTCTTCTTCTTTGCGTTCATCCGGAGTGTTTTTTTTTTCCTTTCCAGATGTGATCGCGGAGAGTTGTTATGCACCCTTGGGCCAAAACCCTTGGGCCAACTCATTCGACTTCTGCGTGCATTTTAGACAAGGTTAGCATTCCTGGGAGACTCTCAATTTTTTGGTAGTGTCTTCATCCCAGCTTGTCAAGTTGGAACAGTCGAAGACTTCACGGTCATCCATCAATGGAAGACAGAAACAGTCCATGGCATTTTCCGCCATCTAGGGTGGCATCCATAGTTGCAGAGTCGATACATAGCTCCCTGGTGCTCGGCTCACCGAGGGAATCGTCACGTCCTGCTCATGGCTGCTTTAATTCCTCACTTCAATATATTGGGCATTTCGTTCGCCCCGGACCGCTGACACACAAACCAGACCGGTCTGGAGACGGTATCCACTCAGTGAGTTTTCGATTCGGACATGTGCTTGTCGCTGTGCCAGAGGACAATATAGTCAGAGGACGACTCTATAGTTCCGGACCGACGGACATTCGGAAAGTTAAGTAAACAGAGCTGTTCCGGACATGAGCTATTCGGAAAACTAGTTAGTCAGAGCTGTTCCTAGCACGATAGACATTTCACTCGGACGTTTTATGCGTTGTGCCTGATTTATTTGCACCCGTAGGCCAGCACATCCGACTTCAGCGGTCATTTTTACGGGTTTGCCTTCCCGAGGTTTTGAGAGACGTTAGACTTTTTTTGCTGTGGTGTCACCCACATCTCAGCTGGTCAAGGTAGAACGGTCAACGACATCACGGTCAATCCTCAAGGGAAGTCAGGGGCAGACCATGGGCATTCCCTCGCTATCCAAGGAGGCTTCCAAAATTGCAGAGCCGGCACACATTGCTCTGAGACTGGGCTCACCGAAGAGTTGCCACGTCCTGCTCATGGCTGCTTTAATTCCTCACCTCCATGTATTGGGCATTTCGCATGCCACTGGACGCTCAGCACACACCAGGAACGGTCAGTCTGCGGGCGACATCCGCTAGGTAAGCTTTCGCTTCGGACCTCGGACCACGCAATAGTTTCGCTAGCCAAGCGTTAAATTTCGTGTTATTGAGACATTTTTCCACCTTTGACTAAACTCTCTGTGAATATACAGACATTTTGCGTAACCATTTCGTGCGACATAGTCTACCTTTTGTTCTCTCTCACGAGGTAAGCTACATGTGCTGCCGGCTCAGCACCTTACCTCCGTGCACCAGTGAGCGAGAAACGGCCAGGCCCTCTCATTTGTGGAGCCCACATATCCCCCAGATGAGAGCCTTCGAACAAGTATCTGAACTGAGCATGTAGCGTGCTCAGCATCTCACCTTCATTATTCGGTAGGTGGGTACCGGCCTGGCTCTCACATCCGAGGGTTTATGGCTTAGAGGCGTTCAGCCATATCCCTCGAATGGGGACCTTAGAATATGTGTCTGGACCTCGAAATGGTGGCATCGTGCGCCTGATTTAGACTTTGACTGCTATCCTCAGTCTTACCTGCAGAGCAGCAGGTTGTGTCTCGCTTAGTCTGGTCCCTATCCCAAGGCCTGTCCGACATGCAGTTTTGTTTCCGTCGACAATGCTCTTGGGGTTACTGGCACATGCAAGCCGCCCCCTCCCCCCACCGCGACAACGGAGAGAAACATCGGGGGGGGGGGGGGCATTACAGGAATGATACATCTTGTAAAAGTAATGTCACTTTGATGATTCGTTGGTGTTGTATCATTGGTTCTAAATATGTTTTAACCCTGCATTACTTAACTTCTGCATTACTTAGGCAAACCTCAATCTGAATTCTTTAATATGGAGACAACAAAGAGTTTTCAGAATGCAACCCAGCCAGCTACCGACACGCACCTGCAATGCAAAAACATATGGCTTGTGGAGTTGATGAATGGCCGGGATGGGTCATGCTGTCACAGAAATTAAAGCTAACAGGAACATGTCACAAGCATTTCCGTGCACATGACCCTAGATGGAACATATCAACTACTTTATTTGCCATAGTCAATGCTGTTGCTGGTATGTTTTTATACATCTAATGACGATTAAAGTTCTCCCTTTCGGTCCACTGCACATATTTGTAAAATGTTATTTTGCCCTATACAGTGAGTCCATCTGTAAAGTGGTCAATTTATCTGAGCTTTGTCGAAATAACTGCACTTTATTTTGAACCACTGAATCACGTAGTTTACGTTATTTTGTGATGTAACTATTACACGGAACAAGAGCCCATGTAACCGCGTTGAGGTTTGTATGATGATAGTGGCCCACCCTTCATAGACTAATTGGTGGTACTCGATGGGTGATGAGGTCAATATCCCTAGGCCGACTTTACTTTCCCAGACCATTACTGGTACCCATTTTAGCGAAGTCAACCTGGAGCCAGTGTCAATTACATATATTCCGGTTCGATAGTTTCGAACACACGATCACCGGGTTGACAGGCACTCGTTCATGCTACTGCGCTACTGTGGCATCCAGATGTGACATTCACATTATTGCTGTCCACTCTTTTCTTCCACATTTCTGCATTCCGTTCTTCCACTGATCTCCCCTCTGTTCTTCCACTGTCCTCCATCCTATTCTTCCACTGCCCTCCACTATGTTCTTCCACTACCCTCCACTCTGTTCTTCCACTGCTCTCCACTCTGTTCTTCACTGCTCTCCATCTGTTTTTCTCCTGCTCTCCACTATATTCTTGAACTGCTCTCCACTCTATTCTTCAATTGATCTCCAATCTGTTCTTCAACTACTCCCCACTCTCTTCTTCCACGTTTCTGCTATGCACTATGTTCCTCCACATTTCTGCTCTCCACTCTGTTCTTCCACTGCTTTCCACTCTGTTCTTCCACTGCTCTCCATTCTGTTCTTCACTGCTCTCCACTCTGTTATTCCAGTGCTCTCCACTCTGTTTTTTCCACTGCTCCCAACTCTGTTCTTCCATATTTCTGCTCTCCACTCTGTTCTTCCACTGCTTTCCACTCTGTTCTTCCACTGCTCTCTACTCTTTTCTTCACTGCTCTCCACTCTGTTCTTCCAGTGCGTCCCACTCAGTTCTTCCACTGCTCTCAACTCTGTTCTTCCATATTTCTGCTCTCCACTCTGTTCTCCCACTGCTCTCCACTCTGTTCTTCCATATTTCTGCTCTCCACTCAATTCTTCATAGCATCGAAAACAGCGCCAGGTGGTCAGCCTCCAAATAGTAGGCATCTAATTTCGAACCCTCAGCTCAGTAAGCCCGGGAATTTTGAAGCGCATTCACTGCCCCTAGGCCATATCTCTTGCATTGCAATATTGCACGCAGTTATCAAGGCTGTTGAATCAATCCATGCCTATATTAGCTGTTCGTGATTTCTAGGCGATTCGATGTTCAGCAGTTTGCCATTGCTTTCTGCACCAGTAGTCAACATTGAAGCCCAACTGACTGGTATTTGAAATGAAATCACCACGCAGGAAGTTCCAGCGCGAGCACGTTAAACCTTTCGGTCACGTCGACCTCCCCATCATACAAACAATGCATTCGTAGTCACTGGCATCACCAGTGTGTTCCTGTAGGCTACAAGTGAAGCACAGAAATGTAACACTGTACTCCATCAAACATGTCGTAAGAGGCGATTATGGAGAGTTGGTGGGAGACTGACTACCCCATCATGTAGAAAACTTTAGCTGCCAAATGCAGTCAATCATGAACAGTTCTACCAACGGCTTGGCGTCAGTTTCCTGGTGGCCTATGTCCCACTGGAAGATGAAAGACAGAAGACGAATCACTGGCGTAATTGACAAACAGTTGGTTAATTTCTGCTTCTGTCAGCCCTCAACAATACTATTAGAACGTTGTTCTTTATATATATATATATATATATATATATATATATATATATATATATATATATATATATATATATATATATATATATATGTGTGTGTGTGTGTGTGTGTGTGTGTGTGTGTGTGTGTGTGTGTGTGTGTGTGTGTTGGCCGAGACGTTGTATTTTCACAAATTTACTGCGTTTCAACACAGAAGCCACAGACAAGAGGTTGTACAATTTATTGCCTGGCGTATTTCGTCTGGTGCATACTACAGAGTTATATACCATATGAAGTGAATACATGAATCATAATTTGACAAAATTACTTATTCTGTGTCTCATGTTTATCAACATCTCAGAGAAGCATCGAAGTATCGAACTCTCGTCCAAGCATGCTCATAACAATATCAGCGCAACTCCCTTTAACTTCGCTAACACTCTAGCTATTTGAGAGTATAGACAATATTAATTATTAGAGACCGCAATGCATAGTATACTGTTAGTTAAGTATACGCGACCATGTGACCTATTAGACTATATAAATAAGGTAAGTAACATACTATTTTGCACACCGTAGGGCATAATGTGCTAGGTACACCAATGAGCAACCGATGAGTATTGTGGTCATTATCTCACCGTCCACCTTTACCGCCCAAGACATTTCCTAGTACCAGTGTTAGGTTGCGTCACAATGTCGGTAAAGGTCAAGTTTACAATGTGTCCCAATGTAGATTCGAACCAGTTACATCTAGGACCGACAGATAAGCGTCTTGCCAAGATACTATCAGAGCTTCTATCTTAGAATATGCAAAGCATTAAATAAAGGAGACCACATGACATTTTATACTATATGTAATGAATGTGAGACTGAATAGTATGCATAACTGTAGTATACAGTATACAAGACCGCAATGTCTATTATATTGTATGCCAAGTCCAAATTTTTGTTTTTCTGTGGTCCCGAAGCAATCAATCACATGCTGTGGTGTGATACAGCCGTCACAATTTGAAGGCTTGCATGCACGAGGCGTCGAAATTCGTCCAACCATGCATGCACGATGCGTCGAAATTCCCCCAACCATGCTCATTACATTATCACAGCTGTTCCCAACAAGACAATATTATATGCTTTCACTTGGGTTATCTGTATTTTGTCGTTCACTGTGCTGTGTTTAAGTGTAACTTTAGGCAATCAGGCTTCTGTTTCATGGATTTAAACCATGTTTTAGTTTTTGTTCGCTGATACAGTTTGCTGGAAGCTTTCTATTTTGTATGCACCTTTTATAAGTCCCGTTTTCCCAATATGAATATTAAGTTAATTGTATTTGTCATGTTAAACTGTGTTCACCATATGCCATCGCTTTGTGTGCTATTACCTATACTATACTGTAGGGAACTGCAGTACTGCTGACCTTGTTGTTACGGGTTCGAATCCACGTTGAGGTGAATGTTCAGAATTGTCTCGGCCTCCCATGTCGACCCAGCTTTAAATGGATGCCATGAAATGTCCGGAAAAATGAAAGCAGTCGGTATAGTGTTGACAACATCAGTCGCGTATTCCAGCTGCCCAAAGAGAATGTTTTTGACATACGGTATACGTGGTCAAGTCCTTCACGTCACGCTCTGTTTAAACAAAGAGTGCATTTTGTTTCAATAGTGTATGAAAGTACTCAACATGTACTACTCTTTCCTTTTAATAGCTGCCAAGGATATGACGCAATCATCGTAAGTGGCAGATATTGTTTATCTTGTCTTTGCTGGGCATAAGTGACCAACTCTTAGTATTGAACGAACGAACGAACGAACGAACGAACGAACGAACGAACGAACTTTATTTTCAAAGGGTTGAGAATTCGGCACGCAGGCCCGTCTAACATTCTGCCCTTTTATCATTCTCTTCCATACATTACTTCATCCACAACTCATCCGAGGCTAACTGAGAACAACAATAATATAACAGATATGCTTTTTAAATTAATGAGGGAATTGCAAAAATCACTATTACATGACACACTAAACTTAATGAATGATGTGGCAAATGTTATTATCTGTGGGGAACATACTGGTATATCAAAATGGGACCAGGCTGTTATACTAGGCTTTTATTATTGTGAGAGTGACAGACAGACAGACAGACAGGCAGCCATAAAGACAGAGAGCAGATGGCACTGGCTAAATAACAATTTCTCTTATTACGTTTCTCATTACTTTAACCTCAGCATTCGCTGTGATTGATAGCTATGTCACAAGTTTCCAATGCTCGAGTTTTACGTGTAATTACTGTTAGCTTCCCGGATATATTGCGTTCGGTGATCTCTCACAGCCTGAAGAGTTCTTTCTAATATCCAACCGCATGGTGGGGAGTCAGTGATTATTTGTTACACACAGGGTATTTCATAAAGAACATCGGTAGTATTTTGGTAAATGCACGCGTAGACTATTATTTTTCACCCAAGGGAAGCAGCGGGCGTATTGACGTATTTGATAGGGAGCTACGCTGATGATGTCTCGAGTGCGGTCAGACGAGGTTTCCGCGCCTACGCTCGTCGTCTCGCTAAGTGAGGGAACGACTGGACACTTGTTCCCTCGTGAATTCAGGCCTACAACATTTGATGGACCGATCACATCACAGATTCATAGCATGTTTCTACTTCGGGACATATGTTTTTGCTAGTCGTTCCGTATTTCGTGAATTGTCTACAAAATATGATGTTAATGCTGGTCACTAGACGACTGTGTCGAATAAAATATCGGCGAAGCAACAGCATATGTTTTTTGTCCTGAACTCTTGTCTAACGGTTGTTATTTATGACAATTACTTATTATGGGATAACTGTTCAACCTGCATAGTTCACCCATTGTTTCCCGCAAACCAAGCATGTTTAAGTGTGCAATTGCGAAACCTTTGTAAGATATCATATGCTAGATATGCTAGATTACACCATGATCCGTTAGGTTATAATTTCATTTCCTTACAGCCTTTCGGTTATAATTGCCCTTCCTTGCGACCTTTCCTTCGCAGAGATATCGGAAAACATTCTGAGAATTGACTTGCTACCCATTGAACGATGGTCGAAGTCAGGTTCAGGGACGTACTGATCTGACACACTAATACCTGTCACTGCTAGATATTGAACCCCAGCCCCTGTCTTGGCAGACAAGCCTACTAACCACTATGCTACAGCGGCTCTGCCAACACTATACACTTCCCTGAGGACAGCATGGCCGAATGGATAAGAGAGTTCGTTCTTAAATATCCGGGATGCTGATGTCGAGTTAACGAGTTCAACCCCTACATTGGACAATTTGAATAAGATATTGACTTCTTGTCATTGACTTGGGGACATAAATTACAAGACAATCTGAAGTGGGAGAGGGTTCACCTTATGGCGAAGGACACTAATAATTAAAAGAAAACTAGAAGTAAATAGCACGTGTATAGACTACGATTGAGTTAGAAGCCAGCCAACGCAAAATCAAAACTAAACGCTTTCATCATACGAATACACATATACACCAATGTGACTACTATAATTGGATATCTTTATCACAGAATTAGCATTGCCTAGAACAGTGATTCTCAACCGGTGGGGAATTTAACGGTTTCCGGGGGTGGGGGAATGAAGATTATTTCAAGATCGCGTTAATACAAGAACCGATTACTTGATATTGCACCCCCCCCCCCCCCCCCCCCCCCCCCCCCCCCCATACTTTACGGTTCTGTACTTCTCGTCCCTTCTGAAATTCCCGCATATCACGTTTTATGTAGACGTCTAGACTTGTTCTAGTATGTGTTATTTAATTTAGCTTCCAGATTTACGTATCCTGTGTAGGGACCAGAGGTGGGGGGGGGGGGGGGGGAATTTATATGGAGGAAATACGAAAGGGGGGAATGACATTCTGAACACATCGTGAAGGGGTGCATTGGCCAAAAAATGGTTGAGAACCACTGACCTAGAAGAAACACTCCTTGTAATGTGCGGTACGTAACGGCTAGACAGTTGTCTGCCGGCCAAGTGGTCATACGGTTCAAACCCGCATCGAGACGGACTTGGCTACCAGGTCGATTCAGTCTACAACGGGTACCAGGAAATGTCTTGGAAAGTAAAGTCGGCCTGCGTGATACTGACCACATTACCCACCGAGCCCCTATTGATCTGTAAAATATGGCTCTAATACTACACTCCTAGTACGTACTGTGGAGTGTGAAAGGGTCATTTACTACTATTACCTTACAATAAACACTCCCTGGAACAGAAACTCTCAATTCGTGTGCGGTCTCTTATACAGAAGCCAGATTTTAGAGACAACTACGACTAAATATGTTTATCATGTTATCAGCAGACCTTACTGCAAAAGTCGAGATTGAAAATGCCATTTGGCTGTCTCTTTTTCCTGCAATTGAATTGGTTAAGACTTCCCGAACCGCTGTTAGTTCGGTTGGTTTAGCATAAGGTGAATTTGTGGGGGAAAAATAGACATGACTCAGTTTACTCAATTATTTCTTCTTTCTGTCACTATTGGACTGTCTGCGGGTTCGTCTATTACTTGTCAGCTCGTCCGTCCACGTCTTGACTGATCGCCAACTGGTCCGCCATTTAGCCTGCCCTTGAACCTTCGCCTCTCACAGTTCGCACTTCTGCCCGACAGTTCCTACTTCTGTTGTTTGATGTTATGTCTGCAGGATTGTGTGTCTCTCTTTGTAACAAACGTTCGTCTTTTGTGCGATATGTTTGGTGGTCCATCTACTTATCAAAATGTCTAGTTGCCTGTATGCCTATTTATCGGTCTACCACCTGCTGTTTAGCTGGCTTAGTGATGGCTTCTCTTCAGCTATCGCTACTAAAAGTTTTATAGCGGCCAGTACATTTAGACGTCGGATTCTGGCTTTTGTCATACATTCCTGAAGAATAATAACCAATTATCAGTCCGAATAGCACACAATAGAATGACAATTTTGAAAAACAACGATAATGCCCACAGACGAAACCAGGTGTCAACTACAAAATACACTTAACAGTGGGATAATTATAAAGACAAATCTCAAACTGTGAATACATAGACCCCATAATTAACTTATTCAGGGGCAAAAGATATATTGCCATTTAGATAGGGCGATACATCGCCATACTAGGGATATTGTTTTATTTATTTTGTTGTGTCTATCTTCAGCATTTTCAATGCACGGCGAACAGCAATGTACACTGTAGTACTTGTTAATTTGACTGTGTACCATAAATGGTCAATACTTACTGTTTGTTTGGCACTGCATCAGTTAACTGCAATGAGGAATGTTCAAAGGAAGTCCAGATTAGACTGACCATTGCAGTACAGAAGGTAAACAGCTTGGATAGCATATCAATAGCACACAAGTGAGAGAACCTGTTTCAAAATATGGATTTGAATAATAGTTCAGTTTGCAATCTATATATATATATATATATATATATATATATATATATATATAATATATATATATATATATATATATATATATATATATATATTCCGCGTTTCCTCCTGTTTCAGGATATTGCGGTCAACACCAGCATCTTTCAGCTGTATGTTGATTCCCAGGCTAGATTACGCTCATCAGCACGCCACGATTTTCTGAGCGACCGGCTCCATACTCTCATAAGTCACTGGCGCGACTCGAACCACTTCTAATTCTCGAGAGTATTCGGGGTTAACGGAGAAAGCTGCTAACCCCTCGGCCAGGTAGCTGGCATATATATATATATATATATCTATATACACACACACACACACACGAGGCCGTTGCAATACGTAAGTCACACACTTCTGTGGGATGGCAGGTAAATGTAGTTGGTGTTTCCTACAGGTGTCATTAGGTGACAGCAACATCGAATTTTATATTCCCTTTCGTCAGGTGGCGCTAGGAGTCTCATGCACATGCGCAGCCGCATAAACAAAATGGCGACTGTACTTACCAAAGAGCAACGTGCTGTTGTGCTTTTTTTTTTTTTGTGGGCAGAAGGAAGGTGGGAAGTTATGGAACATCCACAATGGACCATCCACCTTACAGCCCCGACTTAGCCCCTAGCAATTTCCACCTTTTTGGTCCACTGAAAACCCACCTTGGAAGGAGACATTTCGCGAATAACGTCGAAGTTGAATGTGAAGTGAAAACATGGTTTAGAAAACAAAGCACGCAGTTCTATGCAGCCGGTTCGGGTGTGCATCAATGTTGGTGGAAATTATGTAGAGAAATAAAGGGACAATGTATGTATAAACATAAATTGGTTTCAAATTGTTATCATATTTAATTATTTTTCTACAGCCATGTGACTTACTTATTGACTTCCCCGCGCACACGTGTATATATATATATATTATATATATATATATATATATATATATAGTGTGTGTGTAGTATATAGTGTGTATATGTTGTATATATATACTACTCACACGCACACACACACACATATATATATTTATATATATAAATATATATATTTATATATATTTATATATATAAATATATATATTTGTGTGTGTGTGTGTTATGTGTGTGTTATGTGTGTGTGTGTGTGGGGTGTGTGGTTATGTGGTGTGTGGGTGTGTGTGGGCGGGCGGAGAAAGTTTCAATACCACGCATATCTATGTAAACACGTAAACACAAAGCTCCTAACTAGCACCCCTCTTCACCAACGTCTGAATATGAGAGCTTAAATCATTATTGACTGGCGCCATCTAATGTAACAGGCTTGTGTCGGCTGTTGCTACAATAGCAGACACCAGGACTATCACTAACAGCAGATCCCTTGACCTCAGGGAAATATAACTGCCCTAGTCATTTCTCCAGGCGAGTCCGTAGAGTATTGTTGCTACTTTAGGAACGTCGGAAAACTGACGCATTCTTCGCCATAGTGTGATTTATGCAATTTGTCTTCATCTCTTTGGTAACGTCCTGATTCGTTCCGGTTTAGTTTCATCAGTACGTGGAAGGGATGGAATATGAGAAAGACAAGGAAAACAATGAGCGGCCATAGAAATAAAAGGGGGAAAAAAGAAGAAACAGCATGGTTTCATTTATCATTTACTTCTGCGATGGTTTGCAATGCGTAGTGCATATCCTCCAAACTAGTTCTTGGATGTTCACTTCTTTGCCCCTTGCCAACTGGGCCAACATTTTCCGATTTCGACAGTTTAGAACGTTGTCTAATTGTTATTAGATTAATATATTAGGAATAATTCACGTTTTACCTGGTGTTTAGAAGTTTGCGGTATTGTCTATGCTTATGTAGTTATCGGCACGCTGTGAGTCTTCTATAAAATCACATTTTCACAGCCTCATAGTAATCACTCGTTTATCTGCTAATTGTCCATGATTCGCTTCTATACATTAGTATTGACTCAATACAGCTCTTAAGAACTATTTTCCTCACTTCCATTGACAAACAAGAAAGTAGCGTATAATTTAAAACCTAGTGAATTTGAATTTATTTACTAACAAAATCTAGGAAAGCAGAGTGTGCTACCCACAAATTAAAAGTACCTGGGTTTACACGTGAAGACTTTTGGATATTGGGTTCTAGTCAAAATCGGCAGTCGATATTCTGGTGCTCAATTTAGGCTGTGACGACCTGGCAGCCAGGGTCAATGGGGAGGGGGGGGGGAATCCCCCTGTCATAGGGGATTCGAACGCATAACCACCGGGCCATTAGGCAAGCATGGTAAACACTATATTACGTTGGGTCCCTTTCGTACAGAAGAGAAGTAGAATTTGCTTACGAACAAACACGGGATGTTAGTTCCAAACGGTTGAGAAGTAGAATATATTTAATAACAAACACAAGAATTTACTTCCAAACATTTGAGAAGTAGAATTTACTTACTCACAAACACGAGATGTCTCTTCCGAGCAGTTGTAAAGTAGAATTTACTTACTTACAAACACGAGAGTTTACTCCCAAACAAGTACCAATGTATGCAGGTAAGTAAGTCAAGGACCTGTTCTACGCCTTAACAAGCAATAGGCATATGGTGCTAGATCCATATTGTATAGAACAATTGACATTTAGTGAGTGACGTGCTCAGTATCACATCGGCCGCTTTTACTTCCCAATGTATAGCTTGGTACCCATTTTATGCTGTGTAGACCTCAGAGCCCAGGTCATATTTTAAAATCCAAATCAGCCCCGGTGAGGATCGAACTCAGTGCCCACCCGGCCCGCAGGCGACTGTTTGACATATGAGTTACGGACAACTTCGTAATCATTAAAGACAAAAAAATGGGACTTGTGAACATACATATTACAGAACAGTGGGATAAGAGGATGAAATATTCCACAATATCTAAACAAAGATGAAAACTGATTCATAAACATGATCTTGTTTTGGACACTGAAATATGATGTGCTTATGAAATGCTATTATGGCTTGGAATAAATCGTGGTGGAAGCATGCATGTTTTATTTGTTGATCTCGGCTACCATGTCGACTCAGCGGAAACATCTTCTTCTTCTTCTTCAGCATTCCGAGCCATTGAGGTTCTTTGCTGCAAATACAATCTGTCTCCATTCGTCTCTCTGGTGGACCTTCTCTTGCCAGTCGTTGATTCCAAGTGCTTGTAGGTCTGTATGTATATTATCTCTCCACCGCCTTCTTGGTCTACCTCGGGGTCTACGGTCATTTATTTCCTGAGTGTAAGCGAGTTTTGTTTCCCTATTATCTTCCATTCTTTCTATATGCCCCAGCCATTGTAGTCTATTAGCCTTCATGATACCAGTGATTAGCGGGGACTTAAACAAATCATAAATGTCTTTGTTACTTCTTCTTTTCCACTCTCCACTTTGTGTATCCCTAATGGGTCCAAAGATGCGTCTTAAAATTTTGTTCTCAAAGGTTTGTAACAAGGCTTCGTCTCCTTTCGTTGTACTCCAGGTTTCAGAGCCATACAGCACAACTGGTCTGATCAGTGTTTTGTATATTGTGATTTTGGTGTTACGAGATAGCGCCTTTGATTTTAGTAGATGTTGTAGTGCATAGTATATCTTATTTCCAGAGTTGATTCTAGTTTGTATTTCTTCCCTTATGATGTTGGAGCAGTTGAAGATTGTACCCAGGTATTTGTATGTTTCCGTTCTTTTAATGGTCATATTATCTATTTGTATGTGGCCAGAGTTTTTAGCCATTCCGTCTCTTGAAATTACCATATATTCTGTCTTATCTTGGTTGATAACCAGCCCCATCTGTTGGGCTTTTTCCTTTAAGTGAGTCAATATTTCTAATGTCTTTTGTTCACTTTGCCCTATAATATCTATATCATCTGCATAACCAAGCAGCTTGGATGTTCCTCCAATATCACATTCCTCCTTTACCTTCCTTACAACTTTCTCTAGAGCCAGATTGAAGAGTAGCGGCGATAGTGCATCACCCTGTTTCAAGCCAGATGTTATTTGGAAGGGGTCTGATTTCCTGCCTTTATATGTTACTATATTATAAGTATCTTCCATGCATAGTTTGGTCATGTTAATTAACTTCCTTGGTATTCCAAATTCCTGCATAACATTCCATAGACTATTCCTATGGACACTATCATAAGCCTTTTTAAAATCCACAAAAATGTTATGGAGATCTCTTTTATATTCCCAATGTTTCTCGGCTATTTGTCGTAAGATAAATATCTGATCTATTGTTGATCTGTTTTGTCTAAAACCCGCCTGGTAGTCACCTAATATGTCTTCTGAATATGGTTTTAGTCTATTTAGTAATACTGCGGATAGTATCTTATAGCTTGTGGACAGTAGTGATATTCCTCTATAATTTCCACATTGGAACTTGTCTCCTTTCTTAAAGATAGGTATCAATAATGACTCTTTCCAGTCATGGGGTAATTCTTCTGTCCTCCAGATTTTTATTATTAGTTCGTATAGCTTTAGATGTAATGCATGGCCACCTGCCTTTATAAATTCAGCAGCAATTCCATCAGTCCCAGTTGCCTTATTGTTTTTAAGTCGTGTGATTACATATAGGATTTCTTCAAATGTAGGTTCTTCAATTTGTGGTTCGCATGTTAGAACCTCTTCCTGTGGGAAAATGTTACTTGGAGCTTCACAATTTAGTAATTCAATAAAATATTCTTTCCATGTGTTGCACATTTCTTCATTGGTATTTATCATATTCCCATTTTTGTCTTTTAAACCATATGTGTTTTGTTGGTGCCCTCGTTTCATTGACTTCAGTACTTTAAAAAACTTTCTGGATTCATTTTTCTGGTGATTAGTTTCCATATCTTTGATTATATTACTCATATATTCTCGCTTCTGCTGTCTGACTATTTTTGTAGCCTCTTTACATTCATTTCTATAATGCTCTTCCTTTTGGATGTTATTGATGTCATTTAACCATACATGTCTGGCATTCTTCTTCTTAGTGACTGCTTCTTCACATTTTTGATTGAACCATCTGTTCTTTCTATGCGTGGTTGACACACCGAGACATTCTTCTGCGGTAGATTGAAGTGTATTCTTGATGTTCAACCAAGTTTGGTCAACGCTTTCCTCCAAAGGGTTTTGAAAAGTTTCAAGTTTACATTTTATTTCATCTGTAAATTTCTCTTTGACTGTAATGTCTTGTAGTTTTTCTCTGTTATATGTTGGGTGTAATCTTTGTAATTTAGTATAGAAAGCTCTCTTAAGTTTTATTTTAAATTTTGCTCCAACGAGGAAATGGTCACTGTGGCACTCAGCTCCTCTATAACTTCTGACTTGCTGTATGTTTGATGCATTTCTGTTGTTAATTAAAATGTGATCTATTTGATTATAGGTTCTCTTGTCACATGATTTCCAAGTTTGTTTGTGTATATCCTTTCTTTGTAGTCTGGTACTGCTAATCTGCAGTCCTTTGGCTTCTGCCAGGTTGATGACTCTCCATCCATTATCATTTGAAGTTGTATGTAGGCTTTCCATACCGGCCACTTTTTTATTAGTTTGCTCTCTACCTATTTTTGCATTGAAGTCTCCCAGCACAATCAGGATGTCCTGTTTGGGGGTTTCTTCTATGACATCTTCCAGATCATTATAAAAGTCTTCTTTAATATCATCTTCTTTCTCTTCAGTAGGTGCATGTACATTAATCATCGTTATATTTTTCCATTTACCTTTTATTCGTAATTTACTAATCCTGTCATTAAAAGCTTTAAAGTTTAAAATGTTCCCCCATAACTCTTTTTTGATGACAAATCCTGTTCCTAATTCATGTTTATTTTGGGTGTTTCCTCCATATATTATAATCATTCCATTTTGCTCTAAAGTACCCTCTCCTGGCCACCTTATTTCTTGAATTGCTGTGATATCCATTTGATATTCAACCAGCTCCCGGGTTAGTTCTTCGGCCGCTCCAGCTCGATATAGTGTCCGTACATTCCATGTTCCAAATCTCAAAAGTCCTTTAACGTTCCAAGGTCGTTGTCCAGATAAGTCAGTCCGATATCGAGGCTCATGTATTTGTTTCGTAACAAAGAAAGGTTTTTACAAAGGTGGGGATGTTAACCCCACGCTTCAACCCCCAACCTGGAGGACCAGGGTGTTTCTCTTTGTCTGTTCTCTACCCTTTGACCTGTCCGGCTTGGGAGGCCCTGCTGGTAGCTACGCTACCGCCGGCATAGCTCTCAGGGTCATTGAGAAACTCAAGCTCCCCCACCACGACAAGGTGGAAACACCATCGGGGGAGTCAGCGGAAACATGATTATCAAAAATATGTCTTGGAAGTAAATGCGTCACATTGACTACATCACACATCGAATAACCATTTATCTATAAATATGCGGCCAACATCAGATACCTAATATTCATTAAGGCTGTAGAAAAGGGTCATATCTTACGTTCTGTTCTGTCCTGAATAGTTAAGCCAACAAAATTGGTGTCGTAGATAGCCGGTCTCCTTGGATAAGGAGTTAACGACACTGCTCGTAATCCCGTATATCCACGTGGGGAAAACAGCAACTGCGAGAATCGGCAGCGGTTCACGCCGCGCTGGTAACTTACGGGGGTATGTGAGCCGGTCGTTCAGAAAGCAATGGCAAACTACTGAACGTAAAACTTGCCTAGTACATCAACAGCTGCTGAAAAATGCTGGTGATGACTGCAACGTCCTGTAAAGATATGTAACATTCAGCAACAACAACAAAAAAAAAACCTCTTCACAATGAGGGCGTTACTTATTAGGGAGTCCGAGCACTTTCCGACTGAATAGGCCGATACGCAACGAGGATAATCTAACGTCTGACTAACTAACATTCTAGACATATATTTTACTATTTTTGTTTTCACTTAGTACCTTCATTAACTTCTTGTATTTTAACTGTTGAAGACATTACGTCTTTCTTTATTTTATTTCATAATGCTACCCTGGCAAAATCAGTGAGGCTATACATTCCTACAAATGAATATCGGTTTTATTCGTACACCTTATCCGTTCTGTGCATGTTCTATCCTTCTGCTTCATCCAGAATTCCTCAACCTATTTCCCGAGAATAAAACAAATTATTGGTACTAGTACTGCCAGGAACTCTTCAGACAATGGAATGCCTGATTGCGCAGTCTCAACGATTAAGTCGTTTCCGGAGACTCTGCGTCTTTGGTTTGGCCGAAATTTTCCGCCTGTCATAGAGTTCCGTTATCTGGGTTTGGCTATGGGAATTCGTGACCACGTGTCTTGGGATATAACTAGTCATTGAACTTTTTTTTCTGGAATATATTTGCCAGTTTGTCATTTCCTATCTCGTGAGTTTGGTTGGCATATGGGGTATTTATCCAAACTGACCCTCGAGCGCTTACTTGACCCCAGAAACCTCTACGTAACTTGGGATCTCAGACAATTAGACCCAAAAGTACCACACTCATATCAGATGATTTATATGGCTCCATATTAAGAATGTCGATGTGTGATCGCTAAATCATTGTATAATAGTTTATTAAATGTGAATACTGGTTTTAAGGTGTTTTTTTTTTTAAATGCCACTCATATCAGAAATGTACCTTTATGAATGTAGATACATTGCTCATGTAGATACATTGCTCATGTAGATACATTTCGAAAAATTAAGTTATCATTTCCTTTTACCTTGCAGGTCCAAAAAAGATTAACGGCATGCGCATTCCTTAGCGGCGATAGTGCAGTGGTTAGCACGCTTGTCCGCCCACCCGGTGGTCGGGTTCGAATTCGCATCGTGAAGGATTTTTAAATTATCTGGGCTCTTAGGTCCACCCAGCCTGAAATTGGTACCAGGAAATGGCTTGAGAAGTAAACACGGCCAGTGTGATATTGACCACGTCACTTATCGGGTTCAATCGGTTTATAAAATATGGAACTAGCACCATATGTCCAACACAACTTTGAGCGTTTAAGGAGAGTCCTTTACTTTCCCCTTTTTTAAACTGGCTGTTCATTTGACAACATTTTAAACGGTGGATGGAGGCGGGTGATTTACCTTGGTAATGAAAAACATGGCCTACTGTATGCAATTTCCACTAAACAGTTTACATTATATTTTAATGAAAACCCAATCTTCAGCTATCGCTACTCATAGTAGCGATAGTGGCCAATGGTTTACTAGAAGAATCTTCAGAATAACATTGATAGTGAAATGAAAACAAACAAATGTGGAGCAGCTGGAGGATGCAGGGATTTCAATATCACTTGTCAGACCCATAAAGAAAAGACAAATAGAGTTTATTAGACGTATCAAGGGAAGAGATTAGATGATGAAATTAGTCTGACGAGTCATATAATAGCTATAAAATCCGACAGAAGACGAAAAAAAGATGTCTGTGGAAAGTTCAGTTCCTAGGCGGTAATAATGATAAAAGCAATACCAACATCATCAAACTAGCAGTGGTAGAGAAGTTTGGAGCTGTGCAGTGTCTGTCCCAGACTACACACTCGAAAAAGAAACAGAAGGAAAACGAAAAGGGAAACAACACGAAGAAGGAATAGGAAGAATTGGTAAAATAATTAATAGTGATAGAAGAAGTAGACGAAAGAGGAGGAGAAGGACACGGAGGAAGAGCAGGATGAGCCGAATCGTTAACGAGTTTAATTTTACTTTTCGTAGGAAGGAAAGCTCTGATGGAAACTGGAGAAAGCTGTTTCACATCCCATAACAACCTCCCCACTATAATTAGTTGAATAGTTAGTCAGCAGAGCATTGCAAATTGAATTACTGGCGCATAAGTGTGCATACACCTTTGCTTTATTGACTACACAAAGGCTTTTGATAGAGTTAGACATGTCAATATGGTAGATATGCTTGCAGATCTATACATTGATGGGAAAGACATTAGACTTATAAAAAACATATATTGGAAACAACAAGCTGCCATAAGGAGTGATAATGAAGTGGGGCAATATCAACCTATTAAGAGAGCTGTTAGGCAGGGATGTGTAATGTCTCCAGATCTTTTTTCCCTATACAGTGAAAATATTTTCAGGAATGTAGAAGTTATAAATGGAATCAGCATTGGAGGACGAAACATCAATAACATTAGATATGCAGATGATACAGTATTGATTGCAGACAATGCACAAGATCTACAACAATTAGTAGACGCAGTTGTTGTACACAGCAAGCAGCTGGGGTTGGAATTAAATTGTAAGAAGACCCAGGTTATGGTCATCACTAGGAAGAACGAAGTACCACATTGTAATATACAAGTAAATGGGAATATTCTTCAACAAGTGAATCGGTACAATTATCTCGGAACAGTCATAACATCTGATGGTAGATGCCTTGAAGAGATTAGACCAAGAATCGACATGGCGAAAGTAGCCTTTAGCAAGATGAAAAACATTCTGACCAATAAAAAGATGTCAATTGAAACGAGAAAAAGCGTGTTGAGGGGATACATAGAGCCTGTTCTTTTGTATGGATGTGAAACTTGGACAATGTGCAGTCAAGCTGGAAAAAACATCTGATGGCTGCAGAAATATGGTTTATGAGGAAAATGCAAAGAATACCATGGACAGACAGAAAAATCAATGACCAAATACTACAGGAGACAAATTAAAATCGTAAATTTATTAGAGAAATTAGACGTAGACAGTCACAATTTTTGGACATGTTATGAGAAGAAATGGATTGGAGAACTTAGTGACAACTGGCAAGATCGAAGGGAACAGACCAAGAGGAAGACCGAGAGGAAAATACCTGGATGGCATTGCCACATGGCATGGACGAGACAGGAACACTGAGCTGATCCACGACGCTGGTGATCGAGTGAAATGGCAAGTTATGACCGCCCACGCTTTCCGGCATGGCACATGATTGATTGAAGTGTGCATATCCTCTCCTCAGTATATCTCTCAGCGTATAGCGACTTGACTGACAATAGTTCTATTGTGGTTGACTATTCTTCTTTGTCTTCCCGCGTGGAGCTCTGATATAGCTTGACCCTGTTTGACACTATATTCTTGCAGTCTAGTCAAAGTTGCTGAATGCCTTGTATAACATAGATAATGCACGATTCCCTTATACAGAAGTAAATTAACACATTTTACAACTGATTTGCACATGTAGATTGAGAATAAAGATATTGGCGAAGTAGCAGTATCAGGTGCACTGTTATGATGAAGTCGTGTTATTCTCAATACTGATTAACCGTTTTATCCTCCCATTTTTAGGCGTGGAATAAAGAAGGGTAGTTATTTTCCTAGATGTTGTATTTAGACATTTGTGCATATTTAGCGTGCATCTCGACTCTACAGCGATCTATCAGTATGTATGCTGATTTATACATGGGATTTCCGTTGAGGAACCAATTTTATCGGGGGTCGTAAGTGCATCATACTGCAGTGGACATTTACTTTCACATTGGCAATACATTATACAGAACAGTTATGTGTCTATTCTAGTCACGTCCTTGCCTCGAGTCTTGTCTCTAGAATACCAACATATAAGAAAAACCTTGGTGATTGTTATGCGTTGAATTCGATTAAGGACATGAATATCTCTTCCGAAGTTTCAAATGTTGATGTTGATTTTTTTTTTGGTCCTTTAGACGTTCTCTTCCTTTGAACTCAAGTGTAGTCCAGTAACGTGCTATTACTTCTAGTGCACTGGGCTGGTTTTTGCATATGGATTAGCTTTTCCTATTACTAGTGCCCTTTTCCATCAGAGGAACCCACACCGACTTCAGAGGTACTTGTAATTTACCTCCCCAAGTTAAGTACCAGAAGTCAACAGTTTAGTACAACCAACCTGTGTGAGGGTTGAACCCGCTATCTCGGCATCAGCATAATCTCTCTTATTTATTTGGCCATGCTTACGTCCATGTTAGCCCTTTATTGCTGATGTGTGTTGGTAGAACTAGTATTAATGTCGGTGTGTATTGATGTGGGTAAAACCGCTCATAGTAGAGTACGTTAAAAGGGTCAGTTCCCTCTCGTTTAAGTGTACAGCGTATGTAGTGAGTAAGTACGGGACTCTTTTACGTACCTAAAGGCACACTGGACATCCTGTGAGTAGACCCATAATTGTATAGACTACTCGGCCTTTGGCGAGTGATGTGGTCACTTTCACAGTTGCCGTTTTCACTTCCCATGGCATTTTTGGCACATAATTTATACTGGGTGAATCTGTGGCCCACGTCAATTTGAAAAATGCAATTCCGGTCTGTTGCGGATCGAACCCATGACTACCGGACTAGCAGGCGAGCGTCTATTCACCACCCCACCGCTGCTCCTACTTAGTAAGTATAGGACTCCTTTTCCCAATTTCATCAGAGTGGATCAATACCACAGCCGTGCTGATCGGGAAAGGTGACCCTTCCTCTGCTGGAGATTGAACCCAGAACACTGTCTTCGTAGCCAAGAATATTAATTACAATTCCACAGCGGTGTATTTAAATCGCACATGTTTAAATATCGCTTTCCTTAAATTAAATGTTGGATTTTTTTATGGGTATGCTTCACAAAACATTAACGTTAAATAGAATACATTATACGTGCTAATTAAATTTGCCTATATTATTTGAAACCATGGTAATTAATCTTCCGTTAGTCATTCATTTTTGAATCTATAATACATTTCTGTTCTCTGTTTCTTTATCTATCTTATCTATTTTATAAATGTATCGATCCACATATAATCTTATCTTAACTTAACTTATCGCATCCTATTCTATCCTTATCAGTTTCTCTCTCTCTCTCTCTCACTCTCTCTCTCTCACTCTCTCTCTCACTCTCTCTCACTCTCTCTCTCTCTCTGTTCTCTCTCTCTCTCTCTCTCTCTCTCTCTCTCTCTCTCTCTCTCTCTCTCTCTCTCTCTCTCTCTCTCTGACTGCCTGTCTGGTATTTGTAAATGTAAAGTGAGATCTGTATGTGGTGCGATACCATTTACAAAGTTACTGCAATTATAATAATGACAATGTATGCAAGGACGGCATACAACAGAGGTCGATATTCATGTATGCAATGTTGGAAGTGCTCCTAGACGGGAGTAAGAGATAGTAACACAGGCTGATAGGAACAGTATCTGAGTTCGGGCCCTGAAGTTAAGTGTGCTATAAATAAACTTGCATCAGGCAGGCTCCGGGTAAGGATTGGATTCCAATAGAGGTTATCAGGAGTGGGCAAGACACACTCACTCTACAGATCCACCAGCTAATAGAGCTTTGCTGGCGAGAAGGACAAGTCCCACGGGATTTCAAAGAGTGAAGCATCATAACATTGTACAAGAATAAGGGCGATCGGAGCAACTGTAACATATATAGGGGTATCTCACTTCTGTGTATTGTTGGGAAAGTATTCGCTAGAATTTTTTCTGCACAGACTTCAAATCCTGGGAGATCAAGTCTACCCCGAATCACAGTGTAGCTTCCGAACAGAAACCGGTCTACCATTGATATGATATTCTCATTGCGACAGATGCAAGAAAAATGCCGGAAACAAAATCAGCCACTGTTTATTGCCTTCATCGACCTCACAAAGGCATTTGATTTGGACAGTCGTGAGGGTCTGTTCAAAGCACTAAAGAAGATTGGCTGCACACCAACTCTTCTGTCCATTGTGGAATCGTTCCACTCAGACATGTAGGGTATAATCACGTCTGATGATGCAACTTCAGAAGAGTTTGAAATCAAGAGTGGAGTTAAGCAAGGTTGTGTACAGGCTCCAACCCTCTTTGGAATATACTTTTCTCTTCTACTGAAATATGCCTTTCGTGATTGGGATGATGATATATATACATTCACTCACGCTCAGATGGTGGCCTCTATAATGCTTAGAGATTGAAGGCCAAGACCAAAATTAGGAGGGTACTGATTAGAGAGTTGCTTTTTGCAGATGATGATGCAATTACGACCCACACTTAGGAAGACTTACAACGTATACTATCTGCATTCTCCAATGCTTGTTCTGATTTTGGTTTACCAATTAGCAAAAAGAAGACGCAAATAATGTCACAAGATACACATGGAGTACCATCAATATTTACTGACGACACCGAACAAGAGATAGTAGACCATTTCACATATCTAGGATCAGTTGTAAATATCAAATTATCCCTAGATCAGAAAATCAACATCAGAATTGGTAAGGCAGCAACAACAATGAACAGGTTAAAAAAAAAAACGAGTCTGGGAGAACGAACAAACGAACGAACGATCGGACTTTATTTTCAAAGGGTAACAAATTGGGCACCAGGTCCGTCGTACATTCGGCCCTTCCAATCACTTATCTTTCGTTCATCAATAGTGCATAATACATTCACATAGGAAAACAACATTGTCAAATGAATGGTGTAGACATAAACAATGCATATTCCATGTTATGAGACACAACCCCCGCCCACCCACAAATCTCCCATCCACCCACACATCCCCCACCCAACCACACACACACACCTCCATGCACGCATAATGCATCGTCCATCGACCCCCCACCTTCACGTCCCACACCTACACACATCCCACCACCTACACACATCTCCCCACCCACCGCACATCCCCCACACACATGTCCCCCCCCCCACAAACACACACACACAACCAGACACACATATATGCACCCACCCAGCCATCCTCCACTCATACATTCCCCACCTACACACATCGCCCCACCCAAACACACACATCCTCCACCCATCCCATAACCCACCAACACTCACTCATCCACATATCCTCCACCACCAACGCACACATCCCCAACCACTCAGCCAAACACACAATCCCCCACAACACATCCCCAACCCACACACACATCTCCTCGCCAACACACACATCCCGCACGTACCCACACACAAATCCCGCACCCACCCACACATCCTCCACTTACACAATCCTCCTTACACATATCCAACACCCGCACAAACTCTCCCCCGCCCACCCAAACTCCCACACCCACCCACCCACATACACGTCCCCCACCCATTTCCCACCCTACACACACTCACCCATCCACACATCCTCCATCCACCCCCAATCACCCATTCCCCAACCACATATCCCTTAACCACACATCTCCCACCCACACCCACCCCCACAAACACACATACATCCCCACCCACATACACATCTACCCACCCATACACATATCCCACACACATCACCATCCACAACACATCTCTCATCCACACACACACACCTCCAACCCACACACACCCCACCACCCACCCATACTACACCTACACCCCACTCACACACATCCCCTACCCATACACTCATCCTCACGCACATTCCCCCAATCACGTACTCATCCCTCAACCACTCGCACCCACACACCCCCACCCACCCATCAACACATGCTTCTCCCATCTACCCACCCACATTCAAACACCCCAATAACCCAGCCAAACACACATCCCCCACCCTCACATACATCCTTCAACCACCTGCACATCCAACACCGAACCATACCTCCCCACCCACACACACACACATCCCTCACCTACACGCATCTCCCCTCCCACACAACACCGCACCCATATACACATCCCCAACCGACACGAATACCCCTCCACACACATCCTCACCAGCACGTCCTTCACCCACACTCACATCTCCCCACACATCTCCCACCCACCGCCACCTAAAAACACCCTCACCACCCACACATACATCCTCCACCCAACCACACTTACCCCACCCCCACCCCCCCCCACCCACACATACATATCCCCACCCACACACACATCCCCACACCCATCCTCCACACCCAGTACACATACAACCGCCAACACACACACACACCCCACACCCCCATTCACCCACACATCCCTCACCCATCCTCCCATCCACACACACATGCCTCACCTGACACAATTACCCCACCCACCAACCCCCACACACTTCTAACCATCCACCCAAACATCCCCCACCCACCCACACACACCCCTCACCTACACCTACACAAGGACCGATCACATATCCTATATTGTGTTGTTTGGTCTATAAATATATGGTTCTATTGTATGCCCAATGTACCTTAGATGTATAAAAGGGGACCTCCCACACTCTCTACAACCTCTACCATATAAAAACTACCTCATATATATATATATATATATATATATATATATATATATATATATATATATATATAATATATATATATATATATATATATACACGAAACTGATATATACCGTTAGACCAACCAACACAATATGTGACCGGTATCACGCCAGCCGCCTTTACTTCGAAACTGCTCTGACTTGGATCGAATCCAAGACCACTGTTACGGCAGGCGAGTGTCTTGCTACTACTCTACCACGACTCCCTTAATGTGCTGAGTGGAAATATTGATAAAGCAGCTCTTGCTAATTTAAAATTCGTCAGTTTCAATTGTTCCAGGCACGACTCCACAACTGTGTTCGCAGAACTGATATCTGTCAACAGCTGAGTCAGTTCAATGGTTCTCAATGTGGAACGTACAGCCTTCATGAGGGGAAGAGTGCAAGGAAGAATTTGAAGAGGCAAAGACAAAATGTTATAGGGAAACAGGGAACGGGGGCCAGAGGACCCACCCCCCCCTCCCCTCCCTCATTTTCTGGTGTTACGAGATAGCGCCTTTGATTTTAGTAGATGTAGTGCATAGTATATATGGCTTGTGCTGCAAACTGCCAACTATTTGAATATTTAAATTCTTCCACACCCATCATATTCTCCGAATTTGGCGCCATCAGACTTTTTTTCTTTTCCCAAATCTTTAAAAAAAAAAAAAACAGCTGAAAGGAAATCGTTTTGACAGTGACGAAGATGTCGTACTGGCTTGTGATAACTGGTTTAGTTCGAAAAATAAGTTGTTTTATTCTGGTCTTTTCAAGATCACGCAGAGATGGCAGAAATGCATAAATTCAGGTGGTGGCTACATTGAGAAGAAATAAGCACTGTGCCAAATTTCAATTTCTCCGCCTACTCCTTCGTGATCAGGCTAAAGACTTATGAGAAGCCTCTTGTATATCCCTTGAAAATAAACAGTATATGACTTGGTTAATTTTGTTATTCAAACTGAGCGCGTCTTCCACTGCCTGTTTTCAGTCCTTGCGCACCTTTTACCTCCGATGTGGCTTACGGGCTGAGAACGCTTTTCACAATTCCCCGACACACCGAGTCGAGGTTCAAAATCATGTACAGATGATTGATTGATTGATTGATTTAGAAACCGACATCACAGCATTCGGGACATTCCCATAAGATGATTTGGATGCAGGTCGCCTTGTGTTAATTTCAATGGTATGCAGTGGCGTGCAGAGGGGGGTGCGGGGGGGGGGGGGGGTGCGACGGCCCCGGGCATCCAGCCGGGAGGGGGACATCCAGTTAGGGAGAGGGGGCAGCACAGTGCAGTCGGAGGGGAGGAGGAATGAATGAGGTAAAGAACAATTTAGGGGCATCCAATCAAGGGGTTGGCCCCGGGCATCAAAGAACCTCTGCACGCCACTGATGGTATGAGCATTGGTCGTTCAGAAACCAATGGCAAAGTACTGTAAGTTAAAATTGCCTAGCAAATCACAAATAGCAAATTGTGTCAAAGGCATTTATGCGCTGTTCGGCTTGTTTAGTACGTGCCCAGGTCTCACAGGAATATGTTGTAATGAGAAAAATGCATGCTCTTAAAAATCTAACTTTTGTAGTTCTATCTCGCCTGTTGAAAATGTGATCGCTTGATCCTCTTCCTTGTCTAAATCCAGCTTGAATCACGTTAATCTTTTCTTCAGTTTCTTATGAAATCTTCCCAGTAGACTTTTACAGATGGAGATAAATAGAAAAGGGAGATGGTAGACAGAACAATGTGTCATATCTAAGCAGAAGTATAAGTAGGCTCTGGTAGTTTTGTACAACAGTTGTGATTTACATCACATGCTTAGATGTCTGTTAGCTTCACTTCTTCTATAGATACACCCATTAGTGCTCCATGCTTCTATAGATACACCCATTAGTGCTCCATGCTTCTATGGATACACCCATTAGTGCTCCATGCTTCTATAGATACACCCATTAGTGCTCCATGCTTCTATAGATACACCCATTAGTGCTCCATACTTCTATGGATTCACCCATTAGTGCTCTGTGCTTCTATAGATACACCCATTAGTGCTCCATGCTTCTATAGATACACCCATTAGTGCTCCATACTTCTATGGATTCACCCATTAGTGCTCTGTGTTTCTATAGATACACCCATTAGTGCTCCATGCTTCTATAGATACACCCATTCGTGTTCCATACTTCAATGGATACACCCATTAGTGCCCCATACTTCTGTGGATACACCCATTAGCGCTCCATACTTCTATGGATACACCCATTAGCTCTCCATACTTCTATGGATACACCCATTAGCGCTCCATACTTCTATGGATACACCCATTAGCGCTCCATACTTCTATGGATACACCCATTAGTGCCCCATACTTCTATGGATACACCCATTAGTGCCCCATACTTCTATGGATACACCCATTAGTGCCCCATACTTCTATGGTTACACCCATTAGTGCTCCATACTTCTATGGATACACCCATTAGTGCCCCATACTTCTATGGATACACCCATTAGTGCCCCATACTTCTATGGATACACCCATTAGTGCCCCATACTTCTATGGATACACCCATTAGTGCCCCATACTTCTATGGATACACCCATTAGTGCCCCATACTTCTATGGATACACCCATTAGTGCTCCATACTTCTATGGATACACCCATTAGTGCCCCATACTTCTATGGATACACCCATTAGTGCCCCATACTTCTATGGATACACCCATTAGTGCCCCATACTTCTATGGATACACCCATTAGTGCCCCATACTTCTATGGATACACCCATTAGTGCCCCATACTTCTATGGATACACCCATTAGCGCTCCATACTTCTATGGATACACCCATTAATGCCCCATACTTCTATGGATACACCCATTAGTGCCCCATACTTCTATCGATACACCCATTAGCGCTCCATACTTCTATAGATATACTCATTAGTGCCCCATACTTCTATAGATACACGCATTAGTGCTCCATACGTCTTCTATGTATACACACACATTAGTGTTCCTACTTCTCTCTCATATATATATATATATATATATATATATATATATATATATATATATATATATATATATATATATATATATATATATACATACAACATTGGCACCTTGCCGTCTTGACAGACGATAGTTTGTGCTTTAAAAAGGCATAATAACTTTTACCTATGGCGGTAGCGAATGTGACTGATAAGGCCAATTCGCGCTGTAAATGTCCGCTCACAGTGGGTGCATGTGAACACATGGTCATTTCCACCATCATGCACCATATTACGCCTCACACGTTCGGTGTGTGACTTATCAGCAATAATTTTCTCCTTTGTCTTTATTCCATTTCTGATGTTTGCCCTCCATGCAACACGTTCAGCGGCGACTTGCTCCCGATGTGCATTATCAATTTTCTTCTTCTTCTTCAGCGTTCCGAGCCATTGAGGTTCTTTGCTGCAGATACAATCCGTCTCCATTCGTCTCTCTGGTTGACCCTCTCTTGCCAATCGTTGATTCCAAGTGCTTGTAGGTCTGTAAATATATTATCTCTCCACCGTCTTCTTGGTCTACCTCGGGGTCTACGGTCATTTATTTCCTGAGTGTAAGCGAGTTTTGTTTCCTTATTATCTTCCATTCTTTCTATATGCCCCAGCCATTGTAGTCTATTAGCCTTCATGATACCAGTGATTAGCGGGGACTTAAACAGATCATAAATGTCTTTGTTACTTCTTCTTTTCCACTCTCCACTTTGTGTATCCCTAATGGGTCCAAAGATGCGTCTTAAAACTTTGTTCTCAAAGGTTTGTAACAAGGCTTCGTCTCCTTTCGTTGTACTCCAGGTTTCAGAGCCATACAGCACAACTGGTCTGATCAGTGTTTTGTATATTGTGATTTTGGTGTTACGAGATAGCGCCTTTGATTTTAGTAGATGTTGTAGTGCATAGTATATCTTATTTCCAGAATTGATTCTAGTTTGTATTTCTTCCCTTATGATGTTGGAGCAGTTGAAGATTGTACCCAGGTATTTGTATGTTTCCGTTCTTTTAATGGTCATATTATCTATTTGTATGTGGCCAGAGTTTTTAGCCATTCCTTCTCTTGAAATTACCATATATTCTGTCTTATCTTGGTTGATAACCAGCCCCATCTGTTGGGCTTTTTCCTTTAAGTGAGTCAATATTTCCAATGTCTTTTGTTCATTTTCCCCTATAATATCTATATCATCTGCATAACCAAGCAGCTTGGATGTTCCTCCAATATCACATTCCTCCTTTACCTCCTTACAACTTTCTCTAGAGCCAGATTGAAGAGTAGCGGCGATAGTGCATCACCCTGTTTCAAGCCAGATGTTATTTGGAAAGGGTCTGATTTCCTGCCTTTATATGTTACTATATTATAAGTATCTTCCATGCATAGTCTGGTCATGTTGATTAACTTCCTTGGTATTCCAAATTCCTGCATAGCATTCCATAGACTATTCCTATGGACACTATCATAAGCCTTTTTAAAATCCACAAAAATGTTATGGAGATCTCTTTTATATTCCCAATTTTTCTCGGCTATTTGTCGTAAGATAAATATCTGATCTATTGTTGATCTGTTTTGTCTAAAACCCGCCTGGTAGTCACCTAATATGTATTCTGAATATGGTTTTAGTCTATTTAGTAATACTGCGGATAGTATCTTATAGCTTATGGACAGTAGTGATATTCCTCTATAATTTTCACACTGGAACTTGTCTCCTTTCTTAAAGATAGGTATCAATAATGACTCTTTCCAGTCATGGGGTAATTCTTCATGTCCTCCAGATTTTTATTATTAGTTCGTATAGCTTTAGATGTAATGCATGGCCACCCGCCTTTATAAATTCAGCAGCAATTCCATCAGCCCCAGTTGCCTTATTGTTTTTAAGTCGTGTGATTACATATAGGATTTCTTCAAATGCAGGTTCTTCAATTTGTGGTTCACACGTTAGAACCTCTTCCTGTGGGAAAGTGTTACTTGGAGCTTCACAATTTAGTAATTCAACAAAGTATTCTTTCCATGTGTTGCACATTTCCTCATTGGTATTTATCATATTCCCATTTTTGTCTTTTAAACCATATGTGTTGTGTTGGTGCCCTCGTTTCATTGACTTCAGTTCTTTAAAAAACTTTCTGGATTCGTTTTTCTGGTGATTAGTTTCCATATCTTTGATTATATTACTCATATATTCTCGCTTCTGCTGTCGAACTATTTTTGTAGCCTCTTTACATTCATTTCTATATTGCTCTTCCTTTTGGATGTTGTTGATGTCATTTAGCCATAGCTGTCTGGCATTCTTTTTCCTAATGACTGCTTCTTCACATTTTGGATTGAACCATCTGTTCTTTCTATGCGTGGTTAACACACCGAGACATTCTTCTGCGGTAGATTGAATTGTATTCTTGATGTTCAACCAAGTTTGGTCAACGCTTTCCTCCAACGGGTTTTGTAGAATTTCAAGTTTACATTTTATTTCATCTGCAAATTTCTCTTTGACTGTAATTTCTTGTAGTTTTTCTCTGTTATATGTTGGGTGTAACCTTTGTAGTTTAGCATAGAAAGCTCTCTTAAGTTTTATTTTAAATTTTGCCCCAACGAGGAAGTTGTCGCTGTGGCACTCAGCTCCTCTATAGCTTCTAACTTGTTGTATGTTTGATGCATTTTTGTTGTTAATTAAAATGTGATCTCGTGATTATAGGTTCTCTTGTCACATGATTTCCAAGTTTGTTTATGTATATCCTTTATTATCAATGCCTGTATCAATCATGCCCCCCTTACACACATCTTTGTATCGTAGTAGAGGCCGACCCTGAGATCTCTTACCCATCTGTAATTCATCAAAAAAGATGTCCTTTGGTATTCTACCATCATCCATCCTCCTAAGATGCCCTATCCACCTAAATCTACGAAGACTAAGCATGGTATAAACCGTCACACAACCTGATATTTCCAATACTTCAGTATTCGTTATATATATATACGGGTAGCGGGGTAGGGGTATACCCTATCAAAGGAGAAGTAAGGTGCCTCCTTCCCTCCGCTAGCCTACGGGACACCCTTGGGCAAGGTGGAGTACCCGTTTAGCCCCCCCAACAGGGTAACGTGAAGCCATGTGAGCAGGTGGTGGATTGGACTTGGGAGCAGCCGACAGATAGTTGTTGGTTATGGTTTCAAGTCAGTGACGGTGGGCAGAGGATCTCTCAGTAGAGACAATGGCTACGGTCATCCGATCAGTATGGTCACTGCCAGGAAGGAAGAATGGTAGACTTCCCTCCTTATTGATTCCCGGGCAGAGGAGACTCGTCAGCCTTGGTTGGTATCTCTTCTAAGAGAGGGAACTCTAAATCTCAAACCTCCGCTGCCTTGCGGGTATACCCATATGGGAAAGGCTTCGGGAGTAAACCCTGAGGACAAATCCGGAGATGGAGTCCCTAAGGCAGTTCCATGTTGTAAACAACATAGTTCTGGCAACTCCTGCGACGGCACCGATGCCAAGTTGCATTGGCTACTGCCTTTCCCTTGGTCAACATCGGCGACGTGGAGAGGGGGAACCTGCTACTGGGCAACAGCTGGTTCTCCGATTTCCATTGCCCAGGCTTGTGCCCTGAAGAGGTCACTTCAGCACCGCGTAAAGCGGTGACACAACACGGGAAGTAGCAGTTGCCGGTTATAAGTCTTAATGCTCGATTGGCGTAGAGCAAGGCGCCAGGGGCTACTTCCGACGGTGGGAGAGATCATCGTATCTCACTAGACAGCTACCGCCCGCCTAAGCTGGGCAGCCCCCAGTCAATAAGGTGTTGTCTCGCCACGGTTCATCTGCTCCTGAGGGTGTGTGGAGCTTAGGGGGAAATCCTGACACATGGACCGCAATCTATACACCTAACAGCAAGAAAAAAACAAAACAACCGGCCCTAAGGCTGGGAACATGGAACGTAAGAACCATGACCCCTGGCATCTCAGACGATCTAAATGAGATTGTGGATGCCCGCAAAACTGCAGTGATAAACAACGAACTGCTAAGACTGGGGATAGACATTGTCGCCCTGCAAGAGACCAGACTCCAAGAATCTGGAAGCATCAAGGAGAGGGACTTCACTTTCTACTGGCATGGCAAGCCGTGCGGAGAGACCAGGGAGCATGGAGTTGGTTTCGCTATCAGAAACAAGCTGCTCAATTCCATCATACCACCAAGTGATGGCACTGAAAGAATATTGAAGCTCCAACTCCAGACAGAGGCAGGCCCAGTTAGTATTATAAGCGTTTACGCCTCAACACTAACTGCAGCATCAGAATCTAAAGACAGGTTTTATGACGACCTTAGCAAAGAAGTCAGTGAAACACCAGAGAAACAACATCTTTTTATCCTGGGGGATTTCAATGCCAGGGTTGGCTCCGACCACGAATCTTGGCCTTCATGTCTAGGACAGTTTGGCGTTGGGAAGATCAATGACAATGGACAACGTCTCTTGGAATTCTGCAGCCACCATAATCTGTGCGTGACCAACACCTTCTTTGACACGAAACCTCAACACAAGGTGTCATGGAGGCACCCCAGATCAAAGAACTGGCACCAACTCGACCTGGTGCTCACTAAACGCAGCAACCTCCGCAATGTACGGATGACTCGCAGCTATCATGGTGCTGACTGCGACACCGACCATTCACTCGTCTCCAGCAAGGTGAAGATAAAGCCCAAGAGAATCTACAGAAGCCGAACAGAAGGAAGACCACGCATTGACACCAGTGGCACCCAAAATAAAGAGAAGGTCAACAAATTCATGCAGGCTCTAGCGGATACTCTGCCCGGCCCCACAGACGGAGATTCCACCGAGAGATGGAGTCATTTTCGCGACACCATCTACAATACAGCACTATCAACATTTGGCAAGAAGCAAACTAAGTCAACCGACTGGTTTGAAGCACACTCGGAAGAGATGCTCCCAGTCCTGGAGATAAAGAGACATGCATTCTCGATGTATAAAACATCACTTCAGAGAAAACACTGCAGGCATTGCGAACGGCCAGAAATAGAGTACAACAGATGGCAAGAAGATGTGCGAACAGGTACTGGCTACAGCTCTCTGCTCAAATTCAAACTTGTGCAGACACTGGAAATATAAGAGGAATGTATGAGGGCATCAAGCAAGCTGTCGGTCCATCAAAAAATAAGATGGCCCCTTTACGATCAACTGAGGGGGTAATCATAAAAGATCGAGCGAAACAAATGGATCGCTGGTAGAACACTACTCAGAGCTATACTCAGTGGATAACACTGTCAGCGAAGAAGCTCTGGAAGCCATCGATCAACAGTCCGCCATGCATGCCTTGGATAACGAACCTTGCCTCACAGAAATCAGCGAAGCACTAGACTCTCTCAAATCCGGCAAGGCACCTGGAAAAGATAGTATTCCACCTGAAATTTTAAAATGTAGCAAAGAAACAATCATCCCAGAACTGTATGCAATATTACAGCTCTGCTGGAGAGAAAAATCAATACCACAAGATATGAAAGACGCAAACATCGTTACCCTTTATAAAAACAAAGGCGACAGAAGCGACTGCAACAACTATCGCGGCATTTCCCTTCTCAGCATTACAGGCAAGATTTTTGCCAGAGTAATCCTTAAAAGATTACACATTCTTGCTGAAAGAATCTACCCCGAATCGCAGTGCGGATTTAGACCCAACAGGTCCACCATCGATATGATTTTCTCACTCCGGCAGCTCCAAGAGAAGTGCAGAGAACAGAGGAAGCCATTATATATAGCCTTCATCGACCTCACAAAGGCATTTGACCTCGTGAGCAGAAGCGGCCTTTTTAAGGTCCTTGAAAAGGTTGGATGTCCACCCACCCTTCTTAGTCTCGTGAAATCATTCCACGAAAACATGCAGGGGACCATTTTATTTGACGGCTCAACATCCCAGTCATTCAGCATCAGCAGCGGAGTAAAGCAGGGATGTGTGCTTGCTCCTACACTCTTTGGTATCTTCTTTGCTGTTCTCTTAAGGCAAGCATTTGGGACTGCCACTGAAGGCATATACCTCCACACAAGATCTGATGGCAAACTTTTTAACCCATCAAGACTCAAGGCAAAGACCAAAATAAGACCAAGATGCGTAAGAGAACTACTTTTTGCAGATGATGCAGCACTGACTACTCATACAGCAGAAGATCTCCAAAGGCTCATAGATCGTTTTGCAGCTGCCTGCAAAGACTTTGGGCTCACCATTAGCCTAAATAAAACACAGGTGATGGAACAATATGCTGGTGCGCCTCCGTCAATCAAAATTTCTAATTACGAATTGAAGGTTGCCATATACCTGGATCAGGCTATGGATTGTAAGACACACTTTGCACGGCATTGCATTTGTTTCAAAAGAATGATAAGTGTGCAAGACGTTTTGGTGCAAGCACGAAAACGTCACGATAAAGGCAGTTAGACTTGAGCTGGCGTCCAGGTCGGACGTGGCTTCTTGTCACTACGGCACGGCTAATATTATGCCGCCTTTTTTAGAATAATGTGTTGTTAAGTGTAGTTGGAGCTTTATGTGGAGCGACCGCTGTGTTTCCGAAATCGTCGTATTAAACTGGATTTGTGAGAAGAAACTATCCAGCGTCGTCTTATAAAAAAGGTTTGATTTTTCAGTGGCCGAATTTTGGTTTTCACTTGTGAATTAACGAACAAGGAGAATGAGACAATATTTATATAGTAACCGTCTCTCCCGCTCCTTGGCATGGGGGCTCGTCCGGGATTTGAACCCTGGAACTCTCGCCGGACCGTCCACGATTTTGTGTATTTGGGGTCGACAATATCAGATAATCTTTCATTAGAGACAGAAATCGACAGACGCATTGGAAAGGCAGCCACATTATTTTCCAGGCTAGATAAAAGAGTTTGGGAGAATAATAGACTAACAGAGCGTACAAAATCTCAAGTACATAAAGCGTGTGTTGTTAGCACACTACTCTATGGGTCTGAATCCTGGACCCTGTACTCAAGACAGGAAAGGAAGTTGAATTCCTTCCACATGAGATGTCTGAGACGTATCCTGGGCATAACATGGAAAGACCACATAACAAACAAACAGGTTTTCCCGTGATGAATTTGAATAACGAAGACACAAACAATAGATTGCACGATTTATTGCCTGGCATATTTCGCTGCATCTCGTCAGGTACATACTGCAGAAATCACACAACTTACGTGAATTAATTAGATAAATCCTTCAAACTGAAATATACACATGTTCGCACAGTAATGTCGATTGTCTACCACGGTAATTTTAAACTGACTAACATGTCTTTCTGCTTACACAATCCGGTGCGTCGGCCTGCCTAGGCTACCATCTTCTGTGTGTAGTATCTTGTCCACCCAATTCGGAATTCATCGGTCGGGAGACATGTGCTCGAGAGCGGTCACGTGGTTTAAAGAGACAGTGCCTTCCGTGTGTTGTTCAACACACAAAGTAGTCGATTGTTAAAGTTTGCTGAAGCTATAATAATCAACCTTCGTAAGCCGTCCTTGTGCAAGCAGAAAGACATGTTAGTCCGTTTTAAAATTACTGTGGTAGACAATCGACATTACTGTGCGAACATGTGTATATTTCAGTTTGAAGGATTTATCTAATTAATTCACATAAGTTGTGTGATTTCTGCAGTATGTACCTGACGAGATGCAGCGAAATATGCCAGGCAATAAATCGTGCAATCTATTGTTTGTGTCTTCGTTATTCAAATTCATCACGGGAAAA
>JACEFZ010009377.1:0-77500 GCA_014155875.1 Cepaea nemoralis
AGCCTTTTGACTCGGGCTCCAAAGGTCGTGGGTTGATTCCGGGCCGCATCCTTCGGTTCACGAGTTAAATTTTTCGGAGACTTCTGTGGGTCGTCGCTAGAGCTGCGGAGTTCGTGCTTTGTGCGATGCTTTCCGCGCTGCGGAAAGAGACCGAGCCATATGGGATAGAACCCGGTGCAATGAAGTCGACCCTGTCGTATATCAAGCGACTTTTTAAAGCATTATTTATAATAGCTCACCTTATGACATCTTTGTCAAAGCTGTCGACGAAATGACCGTTTACTCAAACACAATGCATGCATTGTTCTTTTTTCGGAATTTGTAATAGTATAAAACAGTTTCCTGCGATCAGCTCCTTGACAAAAATATGTGTACAACTTCATAGCGATTCTTTGAAGTGTATAATTTCGCATTCAATCCCATTGAAAAATATTCACACATTTCAATGTTAGCGATAAGTGGTAAGATTTAAAAAAACAAAAACATATTAATCAGGTTTCATGAAATAACCCACATTTTGAGACACCTCTGAATGAACAGTCCTAGTTTAAACAACGCGGGTAGTTGGCATAAGGCCAATCCCATGAAAAAAACGAATAATATTCAACATTGAACGCTGATTTTCTGGCTACGCTGTAATACATTTAAAATTATGAATTTCATCTCAGACCCGTAAATTATATACCGCATATAAACAAACTTTGAAATCTGCTTTAAAATCTCCAGAACAAAAATGTTTTTGTTGGGTGGACATAATAATAAGGTTATATACTAAATCTCATAATTTTCCCTCAGTTGGTTACTGAGATATGGATGTTTATATTGGGGCAAAAAAAACTATAGATAAATCCTTCAAGCTGAAATATACACATGTTCGCACTTTAATATCAATTGTTTACCACGGTAATTTTAAATTGACTATCATGTATTTCTGTTTGCACAAAATTGGCCTATGTAGATGAATCATTATGGCTTCTGCAAACTTTAACAAACGACTATTTTGTGTATGAAACAACACGCGAAAAGCCCTGTCTATATCAATGACATGACCGGTTTCAAAGACATAACGTGCAATGGACGACGCCAGAAGTTTGTAATTGTGGTGTGTCCGCCTTCCCATGATTCCATCGCCTGTGTGTAGTATCTTGTCAATCCAGTCTGGTATGTGTTCGGCAACCCTACTGTGTAACTGCCGCTCTATTCTGCCGATGTAGGTAGACTCGCACCTGTATATGAATTGGTAAATGCAAATGGATGTGGCGTACAGAGGTGTAGATTCTTTTACTGCTGGGGTGGGAATAGGTGTTGTTCTGTACCTAATAATTGGAGTTGCAGCACAGAATGTTCGGCCGACTGCTGTAATGAGCCGGTCCTGTAGACGTTGCCTTACGTCATCCAATCGAAAGATTAGCTTGATAAATACCTTGAGCTTAGGGACTGACTTATTTTGGTTTCGGCTGTTGGCAGTGGCGCTTTATAAATCCTGTGGAGTACCCATTCAGTAGTAAGACATTTTTCAGAGTTTCAATTTCCTCTGTCAGTGTGTCCTAGGTGCACATCTTCATAGCATGGCCAAACAGGGTCCGTACTAAGCCCCGTTTGTACTGGACAGGTGCGAAGCTATGAAAATATTGTTTAAATTAAAGGACATGTCGGAGGCTGTGGCTTAGTCATTAATGAACCACATTTCCACAATTCCCCGACACACCGAGTCCGGGGTTCTAAATCAGCCACGGAGGATTTTGAAGCAGAAATTACTCAACGTAAAATTGCCTGGCATATCACAAACAAGCAATAAATGTTCAGGTTGGTTGTAATGTCCTGTAAAGATGTGCAATTAAATTTAATGAAGAGCCATGATATAAGTGTGTGGGAGAAACCCGTTGAATACAACAAATGGAAACTGCAGAAAGATCTATTTAAAGCTACACCTAGACTAGAGGAACAGAGAGAGCCCAGACTTGTGACTTGTGTGCATTGTTACACACAGTTACACGTCATCATACGTTACAATAGACATACAGACAAACATTCATAACAAAAACATACACGTTAGCAAACCTTCCAATAGACATGTCATCATCAAGTGCCGTGCCGGCTGGCGTAGGCGTTCATGGCTCTCCACAGATATCGGCCTTTGGTTTCTGGATCAACTCCGCTGTTGATATTTCTCCATGCCATCGTCTCAATCCATCCATCATCATTTCTCTTGGTCTGCCTCTCCCTTTTCCCCCTCGATCTTTCCAGTTGTCACTGTGTTCTCCAATGCCTCTCTTCTCATCGCATGACCAAAGAAAGCTGTTTGTTTCTTTCTTATTGTTGCATATAATGTTATAGTTTTATTAGCCTCTTTAAGGCAGTCGTTGTTAGATACTTTGGCAGTCCAAGGAATTCGTCACATTCGTCTAAGGAACCACATTTCTGTTGCTTCCAATCTGTTCCTAATTTGTTCATTTACATTCCAAGATTCACTGCCATATTGCAAAACTGGTCTTATAGCATTTCAGCATTCTCTTTCTTACATTCAATGATGACTTATTGCATAAGATACTCTTCATTTTCTGAAATGCAGCCAATGCTTGCCCTATTCTGTTCTTAATCTCTGTTGTGCATCTTCCATCTGATATTATAAATGCCCCTATTTATTTAAAACTATCCACGTGGTGAAGAATTTTCCCTATCTCTATTTCACAGCTGGGTGTCTCCTTTGTCTTTGATATCACCATTGTTTCTGTTTTCTCGATACTCAAGGAGAGTCCTTTCTTTGCACTCTCTGTTACTATGATGTCCAACATTTGTTGAAGATCTTTTGCATTATCCGCCATCAATAGTGTGTCATCTGCGTTAGCGTATATTGTTTATATTATAACCTCCGAATATTATTCCAGGCTACTCTTTTATCCCTCTCATTATTACTTCGTTATAGAGGGAGAAGAGATCCGGTGACAAGACACACCCCTGTCGTACTCCTAGCTTTATCTGTTCTTAACTACCCTCTTTATTTCCTATTTTATTGATTCTACTTAGGTTCCAGTATATCTATATTAGATATATAAGATATATAATATATATATTATCTTCTTCTTTTCTTCTCTTCGATTCGACATTGAGTCTTTGCGAAAACAATCGTCTCTCTGTGACCTCTCTGCACGTTGATTCAAGTGATTGTAGTCTGTATGTATATTATCTCCACCGCCTTCTTGGTCTACTCGGGTCTACGTCATTATTTCCTGAGGTAAGGAGTTTGTTCCTATATCTTCCATTAATGCCCCAGATAGTCTATAGCCTTCATATATATATATATTAATTATTCTGAGATCTTTCCCATCAATGTTAATATATTCCAACATTTGAATCATTTCATCAGGTTTTACTTTTAGTATAAACTATAAAGCACCATAAATGTCTTTCTGTGTCCTCTATTGATCTTTCTAATAGGGTTCCGTAATGTATATATTGCATTGTTTGCACCCTTTCCTTCCACAAATCCATACTGTTTTTCACCAATTTCCAGTTTTATTTTCTGTCTTGTTCTTCTCATTATAATTCTGAGCAGTAGCTTAGTGACATGGTTTATGACGCTAATCTACGAAAATCTTCACATTCAATTGCTTCTGGTCGTTTTTGGTATAGCTATAAATACAGATTTCAGCATATCGTTTGGTAGATATCCATTGCTGTAAATATCATTCAACATTTTCGTTAATATTTCTAATCCAAATTCTCCCAGTACTTCTAATTCTTCTATTGTGATTTAATCTGGCGCAGCTGTTTTTCCTTTCTTCATATGCTTGATTGCGTCAGCGACTTCTTCTTTTAGAATAGGTGGACCTTCTAAGATACTTTCTTCTGTTAATTCTGCCCTTTCTCCATCATATAATTCTCTTATACAAGTATACTCATTTTATCTCTTCATTATAGCATCTTCCGCCAATAATATCTTTCCTGTTTTTGACTATAAACACCCTGTATTTATTCTCATTTGTCTTCCTTTGAGCTCCCTGATTGGTCTGTGCATATTTTGTGTATCTTTAATTGAATTTAATTAAAATTTCTTGCACTGCTCGTTTAACCAACTTTCTTTTGCCTTCAGACAATTATTTCTAATTTCTCTATGTTTCTCATTATATTCTTGTTTATCAAATTTACTTTTGGTTATCAACTTAAAGATTTCTTCAGTCATAAATTTTTGCTTAGCTTTTTGTCTTCTCTCCTTAATATTTCTTTGCGTGTTCGATGAATGGAGTCCCTTAATATTTCCAAGTGTTCATTTATATTCTGTATTTTAGCTATTGCATTGTACCTACTTTTCATAATCACTCTACATTGTTCTTGAATTTCTTTATCTATCTCCAAAACCTCTTTATTAAGTCCCATAGTTTTCTGTCTCTTCAGTCTTACTTGTATTATTCCACATTGTAGTACACGATCACTATTACATTCAGCACCCGGCATTGTCTTTACATTAACGCATTTCAAAACCTTTTATTAATAAGTATGTAGTCGATTTCGTTGAGTATTTTCTTATCAGGGCTTTTCAATAGACATATAAACACTTTAAAAATAAACATGTACACGTCAGCCAACGTTCCAATAGGCATATCATCATCATCATCATCATCATCACGTGATCACCAGAGTCGTGGATCAGCTATATGTTCTTGACTCAACCATCCCACGTGGTTAAGCCATCCAGGTATTTACTTGACTGCCCTTCCTTTTTTCTCTTCCCCACAATCTTGCCAATTGTCACTCCAAGTCATTTCTTCTCATAACATCTTCAAAAATTGTGACTGTCTAATTTATCCAATCAGTTTACGGTTTTCATTTGTTTCTTGAAGACTTGGTTTTTCTGTCTGTCCATGGTATGTTTTGCATTTTTCTCAGAAACCACATTTCCACAGCCATCACATGTTTTTCAGCTTGTCTGCTCATTGTCCACATTTCACATCCATACAAGAGTACAGGTTCTATTTAGCACCTCAACACTCTTGTTCTCATTGCAAATAGACACATACAAACATAAGTAAGAAACATTTACACGTCAGCATACGTCCCCAAAACATATACAAACATTAGTAATAAGCACGTACACGTCAGCATACGTCCCCAAAACATATACAAACATTAGTAATAAGCACTTACACGTCAGCATACGTCCCCAAAACATATACAAACATTAGTAATAAGCACTTACACGTAAGCAAACGTTCCAATAGATATACACAAACATTAGTAATACTCGAACATGTGTATATTTCATCTTTAAGGATTTATCTAGTTATTTTACTTTATGTTGTGTGAATTCTGAAGTATGTACTTGATGAGATGCAGAGAAAAAAGCCATGCAATAAATCGTGCAAGCTATTGTTTGTGTCTTCGTTATTCAAATTCTCAGCGAGAAAACATTTTTTAGAGTAGTAATACAAAACACCGAATCTCTGACAAAGAGATTTACACTCAACTGCCAACAAAGAGAAAAGAGACTGGCAAAGTAAGTAAAGGAAACGTATAAACTGGTGTTGTTTTCTCTTTATTGTTGATTAAGGAGCATGTGGTAATTATGTCTTCTTGTTTATTTCCATGCTGATTGTACAGTATTTAGTTATATAATACTGGCAATATACTAGATCAGTGGTTCTCAACCTTTTTTGGCCCGTGCCCCCCTTCACCATATTTTTAGAACGTCACCCCCCCCCCCCCCCTTTTTCGTATTTCCTACCTAAAAATTTGGCCTGTACTCCCCTTCACCATATTTTCAGAACGTCATTCCCCTTTTTCGTATTTCCTACCTAAAAATTCCCCCCTTTTCCATTACACAGTGTAAATAATAATGGAAGCTAAATTTAATAGCACATACTAAAACAATGCTAGGCGTCCACATAAAACGTGATTTGTGGGTCTACTTAACTTTATAAAATGCATTTTAGAAGCGTGAGACGTATAGAACCGTAAAGTATGAAGGGAAAAACAATATCAAGTAATCGGTTATTGTATTAACACGATCTTGAAATAATCCTAATTCCCCCCCCCCCCCCTCCTGGAAACCCTAAATTCCCCCCTGGTTTCGGGGGGGGGGGGAATTCCCCACCGGTTGAGAACCACTGTACTAGATGGTGGCGGTTTTCATTTGTTTTTCAAAATATAAATTTCACTGAGAGTATTTATAATTGTATGTTGTTGCTATACAATTGTTGGATGCAAGGTGGTGACTGAAATAAATATGCATGCATACAAATGCATTGTATATGTCTTCACTTCCTCAAAATAAGCTATACGCGTATAACGTTGCTTACAATATGTTTGCAATGGTATTTAATGCTGACTGACACTTTAGTATGTTCTTGCCAGATTCATTATTGCCTTTGCTTACACACATGTACGATTGTGTGTAATTCCTAGTGACTTTGCGTTTGTGTATATACATCAAAGTTGAAAGAATAGGAGAATATACGTGCAGATTTAGAGGATAAAGAGAAGACAATATGGCGGTATTTAACAACTACTATACATACAGCAAATACAATCTGGCAAGAAAGATAACAAGAAAATGGATGCATGTATTTTCATGAGCACATTGATGCGATGACAGAAAGCACACCACATGAGCAAACATAATCGTCATGTGACAGGTCCTTTGAGGAACGTCAGTATCAACATAGCTTCTAAAGCTCCTATCATTTCTTGTGTCGCACGCACTCTCATGGCAACAGTGTCTACAATGTCACGTGAGCATCTTACACAAACCACGTCTTCCATTTTGACGCTGGTTGACTCCTGTTTCATCTTACTGTAACCACACCTTCCATCTTGGTGCTGGTCGACCTCTGTCCCATTTTACAGAAACCACGCCTTCTATCTTGGTGCTGGTCGACGCCTCTCCCACCTTACACAAACCACGCCTTCAATCTTGGTGATTGTCGACGCCGATTCCATGATTTAGAAACCAGCCTTCCATCTTGGTGCTGGTCGACGCCTCTCCCATCTTACAGTAAACCACGCCTTCCATCATGGTGATGGTCGACGCCCCTCCCATCTTACAGAAACTACACCTTCCATCTAGGTGCTGCTCGACACCTCTTCCATCTTACAGAAACCACGCCTACAATCATGGTGATGGTCGACGCCCCTCCCATCTTACAGAAAGCACACCTTCCATCTTAGTGTTGGTCGACACCTCTCTCATCTTACAGAAACCACGCCTACAATCTTGGTGATGGTCGACGCCCCTCCCATCTTACAGAAACTACACCTTCCATCTAGGTGCTGCTCGACACCTCTTCCATCATACAGAAACCACGCCTACAATCTTGGTGATGGTCGACGCCCCTCCCATCTTACAGAAACTACACCTTACATCTAGGTGCTGCTCGACACCTCTTCCATCTTACAGAAACCACGCCTACAATCTTGGTGATTGTCGGCGCCCCTCCCATCTTACAGAAACCACACCTTCCATCTTAGTGCTGGTCAACTTCTGTCCCATCATTTATTTTACAATGTTTTCCCCTGTATGAATTAACATGCACAATTGAAGAACGAAAGATGAATGATTGGAAAGGCCGAATGTAAGATGGGCCTGCGAGCCCAGTTTGTGACTCTTTGAAAATAAAGCTCGTTCATTCGTTTTTTCCTTCTGTCTGTCCCTCTCTCTGTCTCTTTCTCTGTCTATCTGTGTATCTATGTTTGGTACTTCATTTTTAATTCACCGCAAACAAACCACGTAGTATTTTTAGCACTGACCTAGATCTTTTGGGATCGTCGATTTTCAGAAAAGGGATATCAGGATTCACTTTGTGGTCGACTATACTGTAGATAATTTTGCAAAGTGTGTTTTGTGCTTCTTGTGCTTCCATCGTGTTTTCATAATGAATTTCGTTGACCTGTCAGCTTTGGTCCATGACAATAACAGTATCGTTGCTTTTCTGCAACATTATTGCATCTTATATTCTGCCCTTAACCCTAACACCCGTCAACGTTGTCGATCCCACCACAGGTGCAAATATTCAATGCATCAAGCGCATGTGGAGAACGTCATAGGAGAGAAACAAGAGGCATTATGGGACAGATGGGCATCTCCTAGATTCATGCATTTGCGAGATCATGTGGCGTCGACGAATTAAATGCGCTGGTCTCGACATGTTCTACGCCATTCTGACTGAGACTGTTGTATTCTGGCCGCCGCAATAATCGCCAAGGTCGCCTAAAATACAAATCAACAAAATGGCTCTTGTCAGGGCCCCCAAAATATATATGATTGGAATGTCTTAAGGCCAACAGTATTTAGGGAGAATGGTCCTTTTTAGCCCCCCCCCCCCTCCCCCAATATCCCAGTTAGCATTCCTCAATTGCATTGTTTTTCCCGCCACACAAATTTCCCTACCCCATACACAAGGGTCACAGTAACCAACACACCCCAACACGCAATATGTAATCACCCTGATGTGGCGTGATTTCCTGGGAACTCCCGGAATTCCTTTGTTTGCGGTGAATTAAAAAATGAAGTACCATCTGTTTGTCTTTCTTTGCCTGTCTGTCTCTGTCTCTTTCCCAGTCTGTCTAAAATCTTATGGACCACTTAGAGAATTACAGAAGAATAGGCGGTATTCTCAGCATCATGAAGCTGACGCAATGTTATGCGGCATGGTACAAGACCAACCTGTAGCAATGTCGTAAGCTTGCAGACGGCAAGTAAACACAAACACTACGTGGGAACGAGTTCGATTTGGTGCATGCACCTTTCACCAACATAACAGGTGGACGTCGATAAAACCAAGGGCAACATGACTAGACAAATTAGCGACTTTTCGCCAAGAATGAACCTTGCTACGTCAACGGTGTGAACCGGCCCAACGATTGAATTGGGGAATTTAGGTGTGGGGTGTCAAACGGATAATAAAGCTACACCCGACCACGCAGCCTGAATGCAGTGTTAAACGGATCAATCAATCAATCATGTGCCATGCCGGAAAGCGTGGGCGGTCATGACTCGCAATTTCACTCGATCACTAGAGTCGAGGATCAGCTCAGTGTTCCTGTCTCGACCATGCCATGTAGCCAAGCCATCCAGGTATTTTCTTCTCGATCTTCTCCTTGGTCTGTTCCCTTCGATCTTGCCAGCTGTCACTAAGCTCTCCAATCCATTTCTTCTCATAACATGTCCATAGAATTTTGACTGTCTACGTCTAATTTCTCTAACCAATTTACGATTTTCATTTGTCTCCTGTAGTACTTGGTCATTGTTTTTCTGTTTGTCCATGGTATTCTTTGAATTTTTCTCATAAACCACATTTCTGCAGCCATCAGATGTTTTTACAGCTTGACTGCTCATTGTCAAAGTTTCACATCCATACAAACGGATCGCGGATTGCAATCAAAAGTGGGAATGTATAACTTGAAATAGACGCAGATGGCGCCAGAGAGATAAGGGCGTTTGTTGTACTGGGTATAAATGTTAGGAGATTCTAATAATCAAATCAGATACTTCAGATTTGAAGCATAGTTCTCAACAAGAGCACCGGGGAATAGATCCCAAGAACAAGGGACGACCAGATAGCGTCAGGACTGGGCAGTCATCCAGAAAACCAGCGGGTTATTTCTAATACAGCGTAGGTGTTTACTGGACCTAAGCAGAACCCCACTGGAGAGTGTATCTCACTTATAACCAGGCCACAGATCCAGACAGGATACAAGTAACTTTAAGTTATGTATATGCATTTCATCATTTCATCTCTACATTGTTGTTTTGTCTAATCCTCTATAGGTCACTATAATTAACTGGACAACCATCACATGTTCAATAATATTGATAGCACTAAAGTGATTTTGTTTGTTTTATCTCGTATTTCAGTGTTTTACTTTTGTTTTCCTAGGGAGCAATTGCTTTGCTTACCTTGGTGGGCGATTAATTGCATAACAGGGAGGGGAGATAGATTTGAAGCATAGTTCTCAACAAGAGCACCGGGGAATAGATCCCAAGAACAAGGGACGACCAGATAGCGTCAGGACTGGGCAGTCATCCAGAAAACCAGCGGGTTATTTCTAATACAGCGTAGGTGTTTACTGGACCTAAGCAGAACCCCACTGGAGAGTGTATCTCACTTATAACCAGGCCACAGATCCAGACAGGATACAAGTAACTTTAAGTTATGTATATGCATTTCATCATTTCATCTCTACATTGTTGTTTTGTCTAATCCTCTATAGGTCACTATAATTAACTGGACAACCATCACATGTTCAATAATATTGATAGCACTAAAGTGATTTTGTTTGTTTTATCTCGTATTTCAGTGTTTTACTTTTGTTTTCCTAGGGAGCAATTGCTTTGCTTACCTTGGTGGGCGATTAATTGCATAACAGGGAGGGGAGATAAGCCAGAGGGGAAACCTGCTGTGCCTAGTAGTCCATTTGTCAACATAAACTTAGGCATCAAATTTTACCTTTCCCACTCCTTGGGGAATATCAAGACCAGCTAATTTCACTTTTGTTTAACGAGCCACTTGCAGCTGTACACTTGGATATTCATGGGCTTAATCTTTATTTCAGCCATATAGATTTTGTCCCGAGTCAATTTCTGACCAATTGTGGTGTCGGTCAGAGATCAACAATTGTCACTTCTGACAAAAGGGTTGCTCGCCAGTGATAGTAAACAACTTGGCGGTGGCTTACCCTCACTTCTGACACTGTCTGTCGGTGTCTCCCTCTGGTTGCCTGTCTCTCTACATCTCTTTCTGTTGCGTGTCTATCTGCCTTTATGTATGTTTCTCTCTGTCTGTCTCTGTCTGTCTATCTCTCCCAGTCTGTCTGTGTCTCCCCCTCTCCCCAATGAGGAAATGTGCAACACATGGAAAGAATATTTTGTTGAATTACTAAATTGTGAAGCTCCAAGTAACACTTTTCCACAGGAAGAGGTTCTAACGTGTGAACCACAAATAGAAGAACCTGCATTTGAAGAAATCCTATATGTAATCACATGACTTAAAAACAATAAGGCAACAGGGGCTGATGGAATTGCTGCTGAATTTATAAAGGCAGTGGCCATGCATTACATCTAAAGCTATATGAACTAATAATAAAAATCTGGAGTACAGAAGAATTACCTCATGACTGGAAAGAGTCATTATTGATACCTATCTTTAAGAAAGGAGACAAGTTCCAATGTGAAAATTATAGAGGAATATTACTACTATCCACAAGCTATAAGATACTATCCGCAGTATTACTAAATAGACTAAAACCATATTCAGAAGACATATTAGGTGACTACCAGGTGGGGTTCAGACAAAACAGATCAACAATAGATCAGATATTTATCTTACGACAAATAGCCGAGAAAAATTGGGAATATAAAAGAGATCTCCATAACATTTTTGTGGATTTTATAAAAGCTTATGATAGTGTCCATAGGAATAGTCTATGGAATGCTATGCAGGAATTTGGAATACCAAGGAAGTTAATCAACATGACCAGACTATGCATGGAAGATACTTATAATATAGTAACATATAAAGGCAGGAAATCAGACCCTTTCCAAATAACATCTGGCTTGAAACAAGGTGATGCACTATCGCCGCTACTCTTCAATCTGGCTCTAGAGAAAGTTGTAAGGAAGATAAAGTAGAAATGTGGTATTGGAGGAACATCCAAGCTGCTTGGTTATGCAGATGATATAGATATTATAGGGGGAAATGAACAAATGTTCATTGGAAATATTGACTCACTTAAAGGAAAAAGCCCAACAGATGGGGCTGGTTATCAACCAAGATAAGACAGAATATATGGTAATTTCAAGAGAAGGAATGGCTAAAAACTCTGGCCACATACATGTAGATAATATGACCATTAAAAGAACGGAAACGTACAAATACCTGGGTACAATCTACAACTGCTTCAACATCATAAGGGAAGAAATACAAACTAGAATCAATTCTGGAAATAAGATATACTATGCACTACAACATCTACTAAAATCAAAGGCGCTATCTCGTAACACCAAAATCACAATATACAAAACACTGATCAGACCAGTTGTGCTGTATGGCTCTGAAACCTGGAGTACAACGAAAGGAGACGAAGCCTTGTTACAAACCTTTGAGAACAAAGTTTTAAGACGCATCTTTGGACCCATTAGGGATACACAAAGTGGAGAGTGGAAAAGAAGAAGTATCAATGACATTTATGATCTGTTTAAGTCCCCGCTAATCACTGGTATCATGAAGGCTAATAGACTACACTGGCTGGGGCATATAGAAAGAATGGAAGATAATAGGGAAACAAAACTCGCTTACACTCAGGAAATAAATGACCGTAGACCCCGAGGTAGACCAAGAATACGGTCGAGAGATAATATATATACAGACCTACAAGCAGTTGGAATCAACGACTGGCAAGAGAAGGTCAACCAGAGAGACGAATGGAGACGGATTGTATCTGCAGCAAAGAACCTCAATGGCTCGGAACGCTGAAGAAGAAGAAGATGTAAAGAAATCAGCCAAACAAAGACCGCAAGAACACCGCATGACGAAAACAGAAGAATAACGATCTGCAAATTACACCATTAGAGAACTGACCAAGCTCTAATAGCAAAATCAGAAGCTGAATTACACGACCAAATGAATAGTCTAAACGAAATGTGTACATGAAAATTAGCACAAGTAAAACAGAGGTAATGGCTATAACTAAAGAAGAACAAACAACAACAATTCACCTAAACGAACATCCGTTGAAACAAGTAAAGAGTCTCAAGTACCTAGGAAGTATAATATCATCAAATGGCACATCAGAAGACGAGATCGAAAATAGGTGCAATAAGGCAAACCATCTCATTGGACAAATGGCACCAATAATAAAGAACAAACATGTATCAATATGTACTAAGAAAGAACATTACAACACAATCTTCCTACCACTACTATGTTACCAATGCCAAACCTGGACAATGATAGAAATAGAGAAAAGAAACATTACAACAACAGAAATGAGATTCCTGAGAAGAATACTCAATGTATCAAGAAGAGATAAGATCAGAAATGAAGAAATAAGGACTAAAGGGGGGTTATAGCTGCGCAAGATTTTATTAGAAGGCAACAAATCAAATGGTTTGGCCATGCAAGTAGGTTACTAATGAAAACTAAGGTATAAACAGGAAGCAAGGACCACTTACTTCTGCTACGGTGATGTGAGGAGAAGAGCGCAAACCCTGACTGCGTAGGGCCAAAGAAGAAAATGAATAAAGAGAAAGAACCTCTCACCGTCCTCGGTTAACAAGAATAGAAAAGAATTAAGGTTTAAGAAGATCCCAGGGTGGGCCGACAGGGGATTAGAACAATATTCTCCAATCCCAGACAAAGAATTACTCCCAGGGCTGTTCTAACACCAATGACTATAACACTAGAGTCTATCAACTAAACAACAAAGTAAGAGTAACACAAGCATCATTTGTTTATTAAACTTCTAAACTTCACAATAATATACAGACATGTAGCATCAACAAAGAAATTAGGATACAGCAAAAATCAAACAGCAAAGAGACTAACCTAACAAACCAAATTCCTAAATGTAGCAAAAACTTCTAATCCAGTGAAAGCTACAAATCTACCAAACACTAATTCACCAACAACTGATCCACTAAAACTAATTTATCAAAAACTTCTAGTCCACCAAAAACTAATTTATCAAAAACTTATAGTCTACTAAAAACTAATTTATCAAAAACTTCTAGTCTACTAAAAACTAATTTATCAAAAACTTCTAGTCTACTAAAAACCCAGGAAAATCTAAAATCTAAAACTAGAATTCTGGCTTTTCCTGTAGATAAAATAAAAACCAACAAAGATATTAGGCCAAGACAAGTCAAACATCTCAACATGATGGCCCAACAAGACAACAACAACACCCAGTCTCTCTACGTAAGACAGACAACACTCTTGTACTTGTGACGAATAGACACAAGACGCAACATCCTGACACATTCATTAGATTCACTTAGAGCAAACACAACATCTCAACACTGACCTGGCCAACATACATCAGACATTGTAGGCAAACACAACATCTAATTATTAACCATCAAAGACTCATTATTTGCATCAACACATGGACAACCACTACAACACTGGTGTATGTAAACAATGTCTTTGTGGCACAAACATAGACATGGACTGTGTAAATTCACACCAACCACATGATGCTTCAACTGGACAACAATGATATGAATAGGTTATAGGATGTGCTCCACATAAAATATAAATGACAGGGAGCTTCTATTCAACAGCATCCAATGTTTTCTACACTCACCACACATCCTCAATCCTACACCATGACCCTGATTGTGGTTAAGATTACCATAGTCTACATACACCCGCCTCGATTACTACCAGCCACTTCAACCCCTGGCGGATATAATAATCATCATCGTCATCATGGCTATCATCATCATCCCATGACCACCACCATCACAAGCATAGTCATCATCATGTGATACTTATAACACAATGTCCATCCAAGTAGCACTCAATCCGGTACCTACATCACTACACCCAGTCATTGATAATAATTACCATAACCTCATTTATAACAGTAATTGCTCTGTCCATGCATGTCATACCTGATGGGTTTTACTTTCTAGTTAACTTTTGCTTTCCCACCAACACCGGTTTCACAAACTCCAAATACTATATTCCTTAATGTTCCCTCCATGAAGCCAGAATTGAAATCCACCAGTCTATCATCATATCATCTCAGTTGCACCCTGATGCACCATATATCAGGAATCAACCCTAACTCACCATCATGACATTTAAATACCTAGACCCATAAGGGATGCCATATGACACAGGGCACACCTCTCCTGCAATGCCCATGTTATGATAAAGGATATCAACAACATGACACCACACACATTACTGCATGATATTACACATTACTAGCCGACAAGTAAAACATGTTCAACCGTGGAAAGCAATGGACACATATACCCAGTGGAATTACCATATTTGTAGAATGTGGCAATGTAACATTTGCACATAAAAGAATCACAACATTCACAGAAAGTTGAAGATATAAACATGTACTACACAGGAACTCAACCGAAGAACTCTGAGGCTACTAAGACAGCTCATAAAATAACCACACAATAGTGTCAAGTGAAAGTACACAAAATAGTGACCAGAGTGCCTCATTCATATGAGACAGTGTCCAAGAACAACAATGTCCATGGCAGGATACAGAACATTAGTTCTAATATAATAAACAGTGTACTATATATATTATGTCATTATTACACACTAATGACCAATAAGTGTTATTCAAGGCCCAACACAATCAGTGTAATCAGTTGTACCTGATGTAATAATGCCTAAAACAATTATAATATATATTGTTGCCATTAATATTATTCCTAATATTATTTCAAATTAATAACCCGCAAGCACTGATTGAGGCCAACACCATTAGTGTACTATTCCTTGTGACTAGACACATAGCAAGTGCATATAAATATATTTGCGAAAGGTGGTACGTAGCATTAAATCACATTCTCTCCCCCGTGCGACAACCACCATGCTTAACTTAAAGCAGAATCTCAGTCACTGATTCCACCAATAACTTGATACACCTACAAATATTACTGCCTCCTGTTGACAGAGGTGATGCCAGACTTCACTTACTGCTGAACAACAAATTCCTATACTATATTGAATACTTAACTATATTGTAATGTACCTTGTCTTTCATTGACTGCAGTCCAAGTGTGTTTACTTTATTCACTCATAGCCACTCCACTAATAATAGTAATATTCTGTATATTATTTTCTTCAATAATTCATACAGCCAATATTCCAAATTTACCTCTTAAGTTGCCTCGAGAACAAAGGCTAGATGTTATTTGCTGAGCTGGCCTCCCACGTGTCAATTCTCCAAGTGCTGTTCCTCAATCTCCCACTTTTCAGTCTCATAAAACTCCCTAACACAAGTAGCTTCTAATCTGTTTCTTGTAAATGACTTGTTGACGTCCGGATCGGTCTGCGCCATTTTCTTCAAGAACCGATAACTCACGCGAGCTGGGGAGGGTTCTGCACGCCATTCTCTGCAGCCGAGCTTACAGATTTAATTTGTTAATTTTAGTTACTGCTAGAGAAATTATTAACTTAAAGATTAAAGCTAGGAATCAGTATAAGATTAGCTATATTTTAAATCTAATTAGTTTGATAATCACTTCATTATTATTATACTTTCATAGCTTTACTGAAGTATACATTTAAATAACCAAAATACTATGTCACACATGGTTTATAAAATTAAAATTAATACATATAAAAGAAATATAATATAAAACAAATTAATTATGGTTACATACCACTGCAAAACTTCGGGGTCTAACTACTAAACACACAATAGAAATAGGCATTGGCGCCTAGTCACTCAGTGGTGGACTACGGAAAAAGGGCCAGTTCTACCTGTGCGGGGCTTTATATATTGGGGTCCCAGAGTTCCAGACCAATCAGACGCCCTCTTGCAGAATTCCACCATCATCGCGAGCCGAGTACATTATTCCCCATCTTTAACTGTTGTCGTCCCAGACAACTGAACATTACACCCCTAGTGCCTTGGGTAAAGGAGGGATAATTTCTGACCCCTACTTTATAGTCCTCCACTATTGATGGAGCTAAAAAAAAAAAATTTTCTATCCTCACCAGACATCACCCATCAAGTAAAACACCCCAACACTGTACATCAGGTACCAACAAGAATAATGGTCACATGCAAATACAAGGCACATTTACATTGATACCAGTCATTATTCATGACTAAACTAATATCAGCAGTAAAAACAATAATGTAATCAACAGGGAGACAGTCTCCTGCCACCTTAGTGTTCACAACTATTATACGAACAATTACAAAAACAATGAATTCCCCATCTTTAACTGTTGTCGTTTCGACAACCATACCATACGTCCCTGGTACACTTACCAAACAAGTAGTTATCTTCACACTTCTATGCCCTGATAATTCTATGCCAGGGAACACATCTCTCAGCAACAACAAAAAACCCTGTCACTCTTGAGGACACTGCCCTCAACACCTGAACTGCTGGTTACATCCCTAAACAGTACCATTATAAAACAATTTACTCATTCTATCCAGATTTATAATGTGAAACAGTATACATGTACGTCACCAGTCATCAATAAGTCCAAAATAACATTAATAACATATAAGCATAAGCCATCCTTATACTAGTACAAGATAATACTCAGTGACCAAATTAACATCAGTGAGGAGAAAGAGCCCCTCTGCTACATGAGCAATCATAACAAAATGAATACAACCCTCACTTTTTACATAAAAATAATTAAACAATCATAAAAGTTACACAAACAATAAATCAGCAACCTTTATACAGTTTACCACTGGCCTCAACACTGAACATGTGAAACAAAATGTATTCAAAAATAACATCATCTATCTCTTCTAAGACGGATTCTCTCTGATCGCCTCACATTCAAGTCTCCTGGCTCAAACATGTACCAGTCACTTCTTGGCGGTCTGTCCCGTGGTTCCTCAACCTCTGCCACGACAGGCAATTCGGGTAGTCTTATCGTCGCCTCCGGTACCTTAATTACCGCATCTTTCTCACACCGCTTTAACTCGTGTCCTGCTGCCCTAATGTCAGGTCCATTCTCTCCCACTCTTCTAATAACATACGGGCCTCCTGATGCTTTTGGGACCTGCACCACTGTATATTTATCTACAGACCACTGGTCTTTAATCTTGCACCTCTCTGTATAGTGGACTCTCTTCCTAACTACTTCTCCTATGGTTAGCAATTTAGAGGATGATGTCTTGTCACATCTCTCTTTCCTTACAGCAGCTAACTTTCTTAACTGTTCGCCTGCCCTAACATGTGCATTACGCAGACGGGAAAGATGTCCAGTCACCCAGTTCTCAACATTTGGTTCCCCATCATTACAATCACTATCATCACTAGCATCTAACATGAAATCTACTGGCAATCTGGGTTCTATTCCAAACACTAAGTAGTATGGAGAGTAACCTGTGGACGAGTGGGGCGTAGAGTTATAAATTAACAAAACCTCAGCTATATGTTCAGACCATTTCCTTTTCTGGCTTGCCTCTAGTGGCCTCAGAAGATCATGTAGGGTCCTATTAAACCTTTCGCACTGACCGTTCCCTTTTGGATTGTAACTCGTGGTACGGCTCTTTTGAATCCCGTACACTCTACAGAGTTCTGCAATCACAGCCGATTCAAAGTTCCTGCCTTGATCTGAATGGAGTCTATGGGGTACACCTAAATACAGAAACCATTTCTCCACCAGAACTTTTGCAACTGTCGAGGCCTTCTGATCCCTTGTGGGAACAGCGACTGTAAATTTGGTGAAAACATCTGTAATGACCAACACATTTTCATACCCCCGACTATCCTTCTCTAACATAGTAAAATCCATGGTCACCACCTCAAAAGGCCTAGATGCTAATAAATTACCTGAAGGACCCTGCAGTTTAATATGGGGTGGTTTAGCAATATTACACCTCTGGCATCTTTTACAAAACAGTTCAACATCTTTCGTGATGCCAACCCAATAACATCTACTTCTAAGGATTTGTATCATCCTATCTCTGCCCTGATGGCCGGTGCTGTGCACCGATTCTAACACTCTCTGCTTCAATGCATCAGGTACCACTAATTGAGAAATCCACCCTCTACCTGGCCTCTTTAATTTCCTGTACAACAACCCATTAATCACACTCAATCTCTTTCGCTGCTTCAACAAGTTTTTGGTTTCAGGGGGTAAACCCCTCATCTCTATCTTACTCAGTCTCACTCTCTCACTCACACAAGTTAACACTTTATGCACATGCACATCTTCTGCTTGTAGTTTTATCAACTCTTCAGCTGAATATGATGGCAATGATAACAGTGGCACATTACCTACAGGGTTATTCTGTCTATCTACATCTACAATCTCTCCTATCCTAGCAGTTCTTAAGTTTGGATAGACTGGTGTAGCAGCTATGTGACTGATTGGAATGTCACCTTCTTCATCTGATCTTCCTGGGGCTTCAAATGGGTAGCGGGACAAATAATCAGCATTTCCATTAGCACGACCTGGTTTGTGCTTAATGGTGTAGTCAAACATCGACATCTGTGCTATCCATCTCTGCTCAATGGCACCCAGTTTTGCCTTCTGCCACAAAGCTAAATTCCTACTATCTGTAAAAACTTCTACTTTAGTACCTAAAAGATAACTTCTAAACTTCTCAGTCATAGCCCACTTCAATGCAAGTAACTCAAGCTTAGAACTGCTTTTAGCATTTCGTTCTGAGGGGCGTAGCGTGCGGCTAGCGTAAGCTAAGACTCTTTTCTTACCATCTTGAATTTGTGAGAGGACAGCACCTAAACCCTGGTATGAGGCATCTACCTCCAATATGAACTGTAATGAGAAGTCTGGGAAGCCCAAAAGGGGTGTTGATGTCAGAGCCTCTTTTAATCGATTAAACGCCTCGTCACACTCTGGAGTCCACAACCGCCCTATGGGTCCTTTCTTCTTCTTAGTATCACCGGTTTGCTGCTGGTTGAGTTGGCCCACCAGCTCGTGTAGTGGTCTTGCAATATTAGCAAACTTTGAGACAAACCGTCTATAATAACTGGCTAACCCTAGAAATGACCTAAGTTCTGTCTGAGTTCTGGGCACAGGTGCTTCTTTTATAGCTGCGACTTTATCATCCATGGTGCCAATGCCTTCTTCTGAAATGGTGTGCCCTAAAAACTCAACCTTTTTCTGACAAAAGTTACACTTTTCAGGATTTAGTTTTAGCCCAATGGACTGCAGTCTCTCAAACACTTTCTCAAGCCTACTCAAATGCTCTGAAAAATCCCCAGAAAACACTAAAATGTCATCAAGGTATACCAACAAGATCTGGAAAAAATAGTCATTCAGAGAGCATTGCATTAACCTCTGGAAGCTGCTCGCGGAGTTTGCAAGTCCCATTGGCATACGCGTATACTCATACAAACCAAACGGGGTGGTAAAAGCAGTCTTCTCTTGATCCTCTGGCTTCATGGCCACCTGGTAATACCCACTGGCAAGATCTAGAGTTGAAAACAATTTGGCACCCCCTAGGGCATCTAGATACTCATCTACTCTAGGGAGAGGGTATGCATCTTTCTTTGTCCTAACATTTACAGCCCGATAATCGACACATAGCCTAAGTCTACCATCCTTTTTTCTCACGAGGACCACCGGAGAAGCCCAAGGACTGGAACTTTCCTTAATTATCTGACTATCTAATAAACCTTGGAGATGATCTTGTACTTCTCTATAAAATGCTGGGGGAATTCTCCTATAAGGCTGCTTGATGGGGGTCTCATCTGTCAACTGGATGCTATGGGTTACTCTATCTGTATAGCCTATGTCAGTATCTCCCTTGGCAAAAAGACTATCATACCTAACTAATAACTCCTCTAACTTCTTCCTATCTCTATCACTACCTTCAAAACCGCTCAAATCTACAGGGCACCTAACATCATCTTTCTCTCCGGCATAAGGCCGTGTTGAAACCTCCACTTCCTGAGCACTTACCATTTTGAAATGGTTGGTCAAATCTACAGTAGCATCTGAAATATCCCCAACCTGAGTACCCTTCGACAAGAACATGTCTTCATCCCCCAGATTGACCACTTGGACTTGGCATACGCCCTGTCTCAAGGTAGTCAAAGTGTGGGAGAAAAGCAAACCCTTGTGCTCCAAGTCTCGAGTTGGGCTGAAAATGACATGCATATTTTCACTCACAAATCTTACACATTTTACACTAACTGCAGTGATGGAGCGGGCAGGTACGCAAACTCTATTGTCAACAAACACTTTAACTCCGTCCAGTCCGACTCTAGGAATCTCCTCCGCTGTGCTGCTCCAATTAAGAAACCTACACAGATTCGGCACTGACTGTAAAATGTTCGTGCCAATAATGCCAGGCACTCTTCTCTCCCCATTGTCCATGTCTTTGGTGACAAACACCCCACAGTCCTTCACTTGTGTCCCACCCAACACAATGTCACACATGAAGTACCCCACATATGGAATCATTACGCCATTTGCGGCCGTCAACCTAACGAATTGTCCTTCCTTTAGAACAAAGTCCTGGAACATGCCCCTGAAACAGGCCTCAGTAATGGTGGATACTTGAGAACCTGTATCGATGACACACTGGACACTGTTCCCACCTATCAAGACAGTCTCTTCGGGCCTACCACCCACAATTTTAATGTCCGAGCCATGACGCTCCCCTTCTAATACCTGGCTCCCAGCCTTAGAGGGGTCCCGTTTAATGCTTGTCTGCACTCGCGTCTCAAGTGACCAACCCGATTGCATCGCCAGCAACGTGGCACTTGATGTTGTTGATCGCTGGTGGTGAGTCTGTTCAGCCTGGCACCAATCTCAGACATCTCCCTCTGAAGAAAGTCAATTTCACCCTGCCTGGAAGTAAACTCAGTTCTTGGTGGTACTCGAGCTGGCTCAGTATGTGCAGGCCTACATTCTACCGTTTGTGGGACTACCTCAGCCTGCACCGGCCCATACCGCCCCTGCTGAAACTCAACTTTCACTGCTGAAGGTACGCTTGACTGAATTTCCCCAGTGTTCTCATTTCTGGCTCTCACCTCTACCTCTCTGATTTCAGCACCTAGTGGAGCCCGCACACCTTCCCATGTTTGTGCGCACTCCCTGACTTGAAGAAAAGTCACAGATGAATCTTGTGCTATCTTTTCTTTTAGGACAGTTTGGGTGAAACTGTCCCTTATGCCAGCCACAAACTGGTCTCGAAGGGCCTCCCCATCCAACACAGGGACACCTTGCGTTTCCTGGGCCTTCACTACCCTCTTGAACTCAGCATTGACCCTATGGGAGAAGTCATGGACTGTCTCCCCAGCTCGCTGGCGTATTGTGAATAACGTTGCCAGGAGCTCCCGTAGACTCTTCTTCTCACCATATATCTTCAGCAAGGCCTGTAGCATGGCCTCGGGATCTTCCTCAGAAGCATGGAGTTCCAACTCCCTCCTGACAGGACTGGTTATGCTGTCGAAAATAACATCCACCTTATCAACAGTCTCTAACATGCCAGCCCTCCAAGCTGACCTCACCTCCCTGACGTACTCTTCTACCGATGGCCCACCTTTCTCCCCAAAACACCGAACAGGCTTTCTGGTTGGTACTACAACGTACCTCAAAGCCTCAGTGAGCTTCGCGTGGTGGAGCATTCCATTGGGCGGGAATCTTCGGTTCCCATCGTAGAAACTGGCGGCGACTCGTCTTCTTCAACTCTCACTGCCGCACGAGTACTTCTGGTCTCCATCTTGAGGACAAGATACTATGCTACGGGTGGTTCTGCAATGGAGCCTAACTAGCTAACCTGGGTTTTGCTATCTCTAGAAGACTATTACCAACTATACCAAAAATGAACCGACACAGAAACCAACTAAAGACCTCAACTAAAACAATCACTTGGTACCAAAACAATCCTACCAGAATAATTCTAAGGCTGTCACTATCCTGGTTCAGGCTCGCCACTTGAAAACAAAGGTATAAACAGGAAGCAAGGACCACTTACTTCTGCTACGGTGATGTGAGGAGAAGAGCGCAAACCCTGACTGCGTAGGGCCAAAGAAGAAAATGAATAAAGAGAAAGAACCTCTCACCGTCCTCGGTTAACAAGAATAGAAAAGAATTAAGGTTTAAGAAGATCCCAGGGTGGGCCGACAGGGGATTAGAACAATATTCTCCAATCCCAGACAAAGAATTACTCCAAGGGCTGTTCTAACACCAATGACTATAACACTAGAGTCTATCAACTAAACAACAAAGTAAGAGTAACACAAGCATCATTTGTTTATTAAACTTCTAAACTTCACAATAATATACAGACATGTAGCATCAACAAAGAAATTAGGATACAGCAAAAATCAAACAGCAAAGAGACTAACCTAACAAACCAAATTCCTAAATGTAGCAAAAACTTCTAATCCAGTGAAAGCTACAAATCTACCAAACACTAATCCACCAACAACTGATCTACTAAAACTAATTTATCAAAAACTTCTAGTCCACCAAAAACTAATTTATCAAAAACTTCTAGTCTACTAAAAACTAATTTATCAAAAACTTCTAGTCTACTAAAAACTAATTTATCAAAAACTTCTAGTCTACTAAAAACTAATTTATCAAAAACTTCTAGTCTACTAAAAACCCAGGAAAATCTAAAATCTAAAACTAGAATTCTGGCTTTTCCTGTAGATAAAATAAAAACCAACAAAGATATTAGGCCAAGACAAGTCAAACATCTCAACATGATGGCCCAACAAGACAACAACAACACCCAGTCTCTCTACGTAAGACAGACAACACTCTTGTACTTGTGACGAATAGACACAAGACGCAACATCCTGACACATTCATTAGATTCACTTAGAGCAAACACAACATCTCAACACTGACCTGGCCAACATACATCAGACATTGTAGGCAAACACAACATCTAATTATTAACCATCAAAGACTCATTATTTGCATCAACACATGGACAACCACTACAACACTGGTGTATGTAAACAATGTCTTTGTGGCACAAACATAGACATGGACTGTGTAAATTCACACCAACCACATGATGCTTCAACTGGACAACAATGATATGAATAGGTTATAGGATGTGCTCCACATAAAATATAAATGACAGGGAGCTTCTATTCAACAGCCTCCAATGTTTTCTACACTCACCACACATCCTCAATCCTACACCATGACCATGATTGTGGCCAAAACCACAGTATAGTCTACATACATCCGCCTTGATCATCACAGGCCACTTCAACCCCTGGCGGATATAATAATCATCATCCTCATCATGGCTATCATCATCATCCCATGACCACCACCATCACAAGCATAGTCATCATCATGTGATACTTATAACACAATGTCCATCCAAGTAGCACTCAATCCGGTACCTACATCACTACACCCAGTCATTGATAATAATTACCATAACCTCATTTATAACAGTAATTGCTCTGTCCATGCATGTCATACCTGATGGGTTTTACTTTCTAGTTAACTTTTGCTTTCCCACCAACACCGGTTTCACAAACTCCCAATACTATATTCCTTAATGTTCCCTCAATGAAGCCAGCATTGAAATCCACCAGTCTATCCATCATGTCATCTCAGTTGCACCCTGATGCACCATATGTCAGGAATCAACCCTAACTCACCATCATGACATTTAAATACCTAGACCCATAAGGGATGCCATATGACACAGGGCACACCTCTCCTGCAATGCCCATGTTATGATAAAGGATATCAACAACATGACACCACACACATTACTGCATGATATTACACATTACTAGCCGACAAGTAAAACATGTTCAACCGTGGAAAGCAATGGACACATATACCCAGTGGAATTACCATATTTGTAGAATGTGGCAATGTAACATTTGCACATAAAAGAATCACAACATTCACAGAAAGTTGAAGATATAAACATGTACTACACAGGAACTCAACCGAAGAACTCTGAGGCTACTAAGACAGCTCATAAAATAACCACACAATAGTGTCAAGTGAAAGTACACAAAATAGTGACCAGAGTGCCTCATTCATATGAGACAGGGTCCAAGAACAACAATGTCCATGGCAGGATACAGAACATTAGTTCTAATATAATAAACAGTGTACTATATATATTATGTCATTATTACACACTAATGACCAATAAGTGTTATTCAAGGCCCAACACAATCAGTGTAATCAGTTGTACCTGATGTAATAATGCCTAAAACAATTATAATATATATTGTTGCCATTAATATTATTCCTAATATTATTGCAAATTAATAACCAGCAAAGCACTGATTGAGGCCAACACCATTAGTGTCACTACTCCTTGTGACTAGACACATAGCAAGTGCATATAAATATATTTGCGAAAGGTGGTACGTAGCATTAAATCACATTCTCTCCCCCGTGCGACAACCACCATGCTTAACTTAAAGCAGAATCTCAGTCACTGATTCCACCAATAACTTGATACACCTACAAATATTACTGCCTCCTGTTGACAGAGGTGATGCCAGACTTCACTTACTGCTGAACAACAAATTCCTATACTATATTGAATACTTAACTATATTGTAATGTACCTTGTCTTTCATTGACTGCAGTCCAAGTGTGTTTACTTTATTCACTCATAGCCACTCCACTAATAATAGTAATATTCTGTATACTATTTTCTTCAATAATTCATACAGCCAATATTCCAAATTTACCTCTTAAGTTGCCTCGAGAACAAAGGCTAGATGTTATTTGCTGAGCTGGCCTCCCACGTGTCAATTCTCCAAGTGCTGTTCCTCAATCTCCCACTTTTCAGTCTCATAAAACTCCCTAACACAAGTAGCTTCTAATCTGTTTCTTGTAAATGACTTGTTGACGTCCGGATCGGTCTGCGCCATTTTCTTCAAGAACCGATAACTCACGCGAGCTGGGGAGGGTTCTGCACGCCATTCTCTGCAGCCGAGCTTACAGATTTAATTTGTTAATTTTAGTTACTGCTAGAGAAATTATTAACTTAAAGATTAAAGCTAGGAATCAGTATAAGATTAGCTATATTTTAAATCTAATTAGTTTGATAATCACTTCATTATTATTATACTTTCATAGCTTTACTGAAGTATACATTTAAATAACCAAAATACTATGTCACACATGGTTTATAAAATTAAAATTAATACATATAAAAGAAATATAATATAAAACAAATTAATTATGGTTACATACCACTGCAAAACTTCGGGGTCTAACTACTAAACACACAATAGAAATAGGCATTGGCGCCTAGTCACTCAGTGGTGGACTACGGAAAAAGGGCCAGTTCTACCTGTGCGGGGCTTTATATATTGGGGTCCCAGAGTTCCAGACCAATCAGACGCCCTCTTGCAGAATTCCACCATCATCGCGAGCCGAGTACATTAACTAACAGTATACCACAACAAGCAATGATGTACAGATCAGATGGAAGCAGATGAAGAGGCCGACCATGTAAACGACGGACGCAGGAATAACAGAGTCCATGGGAATATCGATACATGAAGCCCATAAGCAGGCACTCTCCCGCTGTTTATACTTTACCTCGACACCGCAAGGTACAAGAGGAACATGATGAGATGAGATGAGATGATTCAAAGTCAAATAAGAAGTATGTTTGGACCAAGCAAAAATTGATGGCGGAAAATGCTCTGTGTCACAGTTATGAATTAAAAGCTGTTAATATTGTAGCAGATATGTTGTATTATAATGCAGTAACAACATGTCTGCGATATATAAGCCCATGGCAGATACAGGATATCGCTGAAGACGATTAATCATCCAACGACACTCCATCAGTTGGCTAATTCGTTATTATTCCATTCTGAATCAGCCATGTTGTGATGATTGGCGAATGTGAGTTCAGCCAGTCAATCTTGTCCTTAATGGGCTTGATTACTTTTTTGTTAAATTTAATCATGTTGTAGGCATCACAGTACTGTAGCACGGAAATCATATACCTGGTAGGAAAGAAACAAATAAAACTGAGTTATATAGCATAATTTGGGTTATAGGCAAAGACAAAGTAAAGTAAAAGTAGTCAGGCAAATAGCTCATGGAAATGGACAAATACATGACATTGTAAACAAGAATAAATTAGTAAAGATCATACGCAAGAAGGGGTATAAGTAAGTAGCATAGTGGCTAAATTCTCGCGAGCCGGCTTGGTGGTTTTGTAGTGGTTAAACTCTCGCCTGACGGTTCCATGGTCTTGTAGTGGCTAAACTCTCGGCTACCGGCTCGGTGGTCGTGGCTAAACTCTCATATACCGGCTCGGTGGTCTTGTAGAAGCTAAACTCTCGCCTGCCTGCTCAGTGGTCTTGTCGTGGCTAAACTCTCGCCTGCCGTCTGGGTGGTCTTAAGTTCGAACTAGCACCATATACCCAAAAAATAAGCACAGTAGCTAGCACTCTGGGCTACCCATCTGGTGATAATGTGGTCAAATCTCCATCAACGCAGGTATCCTTTTAAGAAATTGAGCAGGGAGAGAGGGGGAGGGGCAGGTTGACCCAGATTAAAATGGGCAAACAGGACATGGTCTGGGAAATGAATGGGACGGGCATGATATTGACCACATCAGCCATCCAGTGCCGGTTGGTCTGTACAACTATGGGGTGTATGACTACATCAGCCATCCAGTGCCGGTTGGTCTGTACAAATATGGGGCACGCACCATATACCTAATGCTCGTGTATACGTGGGACAAGTGTCCTTCACTTTACTTTACCATATACTCCATAGGTCCGCAGACTTGGGTAAGCGTCCTTTCCTACGTCATACGTCTTCATGTGTGGGGAAAGTGTCCTTCACTTTACTTTACCATATACTCCATACGCCTACTGACGTGGGACAAGTGCCCTTCACTTTACTTTACCATATATTCCATAGGTCCGCAGACTTGGGTAAGCGTCCTTTACTACGCCATACGTCTTCCGGTGTGGGGAAAGTGTCCTTCACTTTACTTTACCATTTACTCCATACGTCTAAAGATGTGGGGAAAGTGTCCTTCTCTTCACTTTACCAAATATTCCATACGTCTACAGGCGTGGGAAAAGTGTCATTTTCTTTAATTTATCTTATACCAAATACTTCTTAAAATCTGTAAAAGTGTCATTCGCTTTACTTTACCATATACCCCATTCGTCTACGGCCGTGGATAAAAGTGTTCTTTCCTTTACTTTACAGTATACCCAATACTTCGTAAGACAAGGAAAAATATATTCCACTTTACCTTACCATACACCCCTAATGCTCTTAGAAACTTGATATTCGTTTCTCTAAATTTGTTCTTGATACCATCACTCTGTATTTTCCGTAGACTACCCCTTGCTCTATACCCATTATATTTCAATGTGGCTCTTTGTTTGAGATGATGCCAGGGCATTATTATTAAGTGGCCAAACCATTTAATCTGCTGTTCTTTAAAGAAGTGTTTAACAGGTTTCAAAACATACATTCATAAGATCTTACTTCCTTCATCTCCTTCTCACTGTTGAAGAAAAAGGTCAACGAAGATAGAACTATCGTGCAGTGTAAAATGCCGTTGTACCTAGAGAAGCAAATCATTGTGTGTACATTAATATCAACATAGACAGATACGGGGGGGGGGGGGGGGGGGGGGGGGGGGGGGGAGTGCATACTGTAGAGACATGTGAACCGATTCAGTGCCAATCAAATAAGTAGGTTTGGATCAACAATGGTGCATAGTCAAATGAACAAGTATTGTAATGTAAATTTCCATTCATTGAGCATTGATGACCCCAACATGGCGATATATCGTCCTTCTGCCCCATTTGGGAGGTCACATATGGCGATATGTTTTCCGTCGACATTGAATAAGTTAATATAAGAATACAAGAGCCAAGAGAGGACTTTCAGAACACTCGGAAGTCACAAAGTTAATATAAGAATACAAGAGCCAAGAGAGGCTTTCAGAACACTCGGAAGTCATAAAGTTAATATAAGAATACAAGAGCCAAGAGAGACTTTCAGAACACTCGAAGTCACAAAGTTAATATAAGAATACAAGAGCCAAGAGAGGCTTTCAGAACACTCCGGAAGTCATCAAGTTTAATATAAGAATACAAGAGCCAAGAGAGACTTTCAGAACACTCGGAAGTCACAAAGTTAATATAAGGAATACAAGAGCCAAGAGAGGCTTTCAGAACACTCGGAAGTCACAAAGTTAATATAAGAATACAAGAGCCAAGAGAGGCTTTCATAACACTCGGAAGTCATAAAGTTAATATAAGAATACACGAGCCAAGAGAGGCTTTCAGAACACTCGGAAGTCATAAAGTTAATATAAGAATACAAGAGAGGCTTTCAGAACACTCGGAAGTCACAAAGTTAATATAAGAATACAAGAGCCAAGAGAGGCTTTCAGAACACTCGGAAGTCACAAAGTTAATATAAGAATACAAGAGCCAAGAGAGGCTTTCAGAACACTCGGAAGTCACAAAGTTAATATAAGAATACAAGAGCCAAGAGAGGCTTTCAGAACACTCGGAAGTCACTAAAGTTAATATAAGAATACAAGAGCCAAGAGAGGCTTTCAGAACACTCGGAAGTCACAAAGTTAATATAAGAATACAAGAGCCAAGAGAGGCTTTCAGAACACTCGGAAGTCACAAAGTTAATATAAGAATACAAGAGCCAAGAGAGGCTTTCAGAACACTCGGAAGTCACAAAGTTAATATAAGAATACAAGAGCCAAGAGAGGCTTTCAGAACACTCGGAAGTCATAAAGTTAATATAAGAATACAAGAGCCAAGAGAGGCTTTCAGAACACTCGGAAGTCACAAAGTTAATATAAGAATACAAGAGCCAAGAGAGGCTTTCAGAACACTCGGAAGTCATAAAGTTAATATAAGAATACAAGAGCCAAGAGAGGCTTTCAGAACACTCGGAAGTCACAAAGTTAATATAAGAATACAAGAGCCAAGAGAGGCTTTCAGAACACTCGGAAGTCATAAAGTTAATATAAGAATACAAGAGCCAAGAGAGGCTTTCAGAACACTCGGAAGTCACAAAGTTAATATAAGAATACAAGAGCCAAGAGAGGCTTTCAGAACACTCGGAAGTCACAAAGTTAATATAAGAATACAAGAGCCAAGAGAGGCTTTCAGAACACTCGGAAGTCACAAAGTTAATATAAGAATACAAGAGCCAAGAGAGGCTTTCAGAACACTCGGAAGTCACAAAGTTAATATAAGAATACAAGAGCCAAGAGAGGCTTTCAGAACACTCGGAAGTCATAAAGTTAATATAAGAATACAATAAACAGAACACAAGGAAGTCACACAGTTAGTATAAGAATACAATAAACAGAACACCAGGAAGTCAAGCAGAAATGATCGCTAGCACAGAAACTCAGTTGAACTGAAATAAGTTGACCAGAACAATAGGAAGTCAAGCAGAAATGATTGCTAGCACAGAAACTGAGTTGAACTATAATAAGTTGACCAGAACAATAGGAAGTCAAGCAGAATGATTGCTAGCACAGAAACTGAGTTGAACTAAAATAAGTTGACCAGAACAATAGAAAGTCAAGCAGACATGATCGCTAGCACAGAAACTGAGTTGAACTGAAATAAGTTGACCAGAACACTAGGTAGTCAAGCAGAAATGATTGCTAGCTCAATGGTACCGAGTGTCGGTAATAGCTTCCTGCCAAGACATCAACAACAACAGTAAACTGCTGTGTTGACAGCGATGTCCTCTAAATAGGATAAGCAAAATTGAAAAAAAAAAGTGATTCTGATATAGCCACGGCTCACATCCGTTGCCACGGGAAAGATACGTGTTCTCAACAATGTTCATATGAATCGTGGGCTGTCGTGTGTCCCAGGTTCTTAATTCTGTTTAACCTCTGTATTGTTATGTCCAGTCCACGCCCGACTTCACGTGGCCAGTCACCAATGTTGCTGAGTATTGAGTATGCAGTCCAGATATTCAACATTTGTGACATTTTCAATGTCCCCATTCTTTATTGAGATCTTTGGTTAGCGTCTAGCCTTTTCCGTGGACACTATTTATTTTTGGTGTTTTCAAAGATCCAAAACAAAACAGATTTTTTTCTGTGTCCCTTGACATATAGGATTTACTCGTCCAATCCCTTACCATTATTAGAGAGGAGCACTTCATCATCACCATCTCACCTTGTTCCTCTTGTATCTTGCGGTGCCACGGCGAGGCATAAAAAGCGAGAGAGTGCCCGTTTATGGGCTTTATATATTGAGATTCCCATTGACTCTGTCACCCCCTCTGTCCATCGTTTACATGGTCGGCCTCTTCTCTTGGTTCCGTTTGGTCTGTACATCATTGCGTATTGTGGTATAATGTTAACTGGTAGCCCAGTTATATGGCCGAACAATTTAACTTGCTGTTGTCTAATGAAATCTAGCGCTGCTATAACTCCCACTTTAGTTTTGGTTTCCTCATTACATTTTCTGCATATACTCGTGTGTCGAACAGGCAGGGGGCGAGAATGCAGGTCTGATTTATTCCTCTTTGCAAACTAGTTTATTGTTTGGACGGCTACTCCGAGAACTTCTTGATAGCTCTCACGTATTCAGTCAGACACAGTTCATAATAAGTGCTACTTACTATCCAGGTATTTATCAGTTTGTCTTCCTGTTACTCTCTTCCCATCAAGTCTGAAAGTTGTCACAAAGTTTTCAAGCTTGTTTCAACACGTCCGTGCCCAAGATGTCTGGACTGTCTACGTCTATTGGTCTAATCAGTGTACAGTTGTTGGACTAGCACAATATACCCAACCCATCCCGAGCGTGTAACGGATTCCTGGACTTTACAAGTTGTAGTACATCAGTGCACAGTACAGGACACACTTCACACGTTGTAGTACTCAGTGCACAGTACAGGACACACTTCACATGTTGAGTACGTTGTAAGTACGTGCCGAAATGTCTACTCCTGGAGTCGTAGAAACAATAAAGATAGAAGGAAGTAGAGAAGGAGCATAACCCCAATACAAGGGAGACACACTCGAATGCTCGAAGAATCCAGAGCCTTCGAGAAGCATAGGTCAGTTCGCCTACAGCTCCGTGGACACACGCTGACCGCGTGCCAGGACCTGTTCCACGAGAAGCTCAGGAGAGTTACAGCCGTGTCCGATCGAGACACTTTAGAGTGACAGACACGGACTGACATCGTGATAAACAGCACCGAGGCTTACCTAAGGGGACTTGATATCTTAAACCCAAGTGTATTTAGGGGTCTTATGAATACGTTAGATAGCCTGATCAGAGTTGTTGTATTACGATCATAGTATTATTGGTTATAATTTGTAAACTCCTGTGATACGCAATTCCGGGTTTGCTGGCTGCGAAACCTTTACTTCGCCAGCTTAATGTAACATAATATAAATAAATGATGTTCGATTGTATCTGAAACGGAGTTGTTGCCTGTATGAGCCCGGGTTTCATTCCCCTAGGTATCCAGGACGGTGACAGGCTATTTGGGGGTAGCCGGTATTTTGGCAAGCACACGCTTTACGTTCCAGACAGCTCTTGGTTTTGCCCAAGAAAATATAATACTTTCGTACATGAACAAAGTCTATAACCTTTGCAGCTATCATCGTATTATCTGTGAAATATGCTATTGTAGTCCCTATAACAAAAGTATTGAAATGATTATGATGTTCATGAAATATTGACATTGACATGAATTGGGACAATTACAGTGACCGTTACTAATTTTTTTGAGTCCAACATCACTCATTGTTCCGCGAAATATCGTGTCTATGTAACCTCTCACCCAGCAGTGGCGAGAAAACAGCAGAACCAAACAAGACTACAGTCAAGACACCAGGAAAAATAAGATGCGAGTCCCATTTCATGCTCATTATATCCTAAGCGATTACTCATGCAATTTTTCATTGATGTAACATTTTTCATTGTATTGGTTTTATATATATATATATAATATATATATATATATAAATAAATATATATATATATATCTAATATAATATATATATATATATATATAATATATATATATATAATATATATATGCTAATCTCATAACCAAGTAAACCATGCTCGTAGCAAATTGAATGTAAACATTAAGGGGAATAACCAAGTTTGTACCCCAGACTAATATCAAAGTGGATTTAATTTCAATAAAGTGAACACTAACTATAATACAAGATGTTAACATTAGAACAGTGCATTGAATTAGGAATTAGCTTAGGGTATACTGCCGAGAAACTTTCAGAATGGGCACAAAAGACGCATTCAGAAAATAGTGCACGAGAAGACAGAGCAACGGAAGAGAAGAGAAAAAGATGCAAGCGGAGACGCCAGAGAAAAGATACCATCGGAAAAGAAGAGAGAAAGATGCAATGTGAAGCTGAAGAAAAGAAAATGCAACTGCAGGTTCAAAGAAAGAAGAAAGATGCAAATGGAGCTCGAAGCTGACGACCAAAGCAAGCCCAATTAAACGCAGAAACACAGATAAATCTGAAACAAATTGGAAATTGACTTCTCCACTATAGAAATTTCAGTACAAACAACGTAGAAGTAAGGTATAGGAACGAAACAAAAATACACAACAAATATAAAGGCTTAGTCAAGTCCCTTTTGTTCAGGAGATTCAATCAATCGCATATTAATAGAGAATTTCGAGTGTTTGTGATGACTTACCATAACGGTTGCAAAGCTCGATTGGGCATTTATTATGATGATGAAATTTCGTCATTTAGCCCTTAAAAGTGATAGAGACCTGTTCCACACAAACATGAGAAAGATTACGACTATTATAAAACAAAGACAATACTCCAACATTTTTCACTAGACACAGCAGGCTATCACTACAGTTCTCAAAAATTAGCCCCATCACCTAACCAAACTTTCATAGACTACGTGTCTACAGTCCAAGATATTTGTACAAATGGATAACCTCAGCAAAAACAAATAACAGCCATGATAATTAAAGGACCTAATTATAATCGATAAAATTATAGCACAATACCAACCCCTTTTTCTAAATTTTTAAGGCAAATGGATTGTAAAACTATCCAAGAAATAGAAGATAAGGGGAGCGCATATTTTACAGCTAACGCGATATTTTTCAGTTAAATATGAGCAAAAATCAAACAGCAGCGGTTACAAACACCAAATATTCAAACCCAGATGTAAATAGGTTCAAACAACGCTCTAAGTTCACAAAACCAGTCCTGTGTCAGTATTGTCATCTGACACACGAACAGTACGCGATGTGTGATAAATCACCAAATTATCCACATCATCTCCAAATGATAGTGGAAAAACAAAAAAACAAAAGGAACGCATATCAGAGAGCAGTTAAGTGTGTTTTTTTTTGCGCCAGTTATGGGCATTTCTCAGGACGTTGTGAAGGGCGAAAGATGATGAAGCAGGCCAATGCCGCATTAATAGATACATCGTCAGATGAAGAAACTGAACAACAGAACGAATGCGACATCCAGAATGAAAGTGCGAATGAGTTAGGTAATGCAGTAGAGATCATTAACACCATCACTGATTAACACATGTAACACCTGCAGAAAATTTCAGCTTGATACCACTTTGTTATGCGCCACACAATCCCAGTATCTAACGAAATGGCCAACGCAGCCTTAAAATCAACAGGCAAGTTAAAGTTTGCGACAGGTTTTGTTAATAACAAACAATGTACACTAATACGAGATAGCGGGGCGACTCTTTGTGGAATTAAAAGAACATTAGTTAATGACAAAGACTACACACACAAAATACGTAACATGCCGCACATTCGTAGGCACCATTGAAAGATACCCCCTAGCACTGGCCGAAATTCAGACACCTTTTCTGTCAGTATTAGAAGATCCTTGCGCTGAAATTATTCTTGGAAATCTTCCTAATATAGAATCCTGTTCTGAAGATGAAATCAGAGAATGGGAAACAGAAAAACTGCATCCAGAAAGCAAACTGTGAGTCCAGAACTCAAGAACACATTTGCATGTCTCAAACTGCCAAAAACACAAGGGAGACCACCGATGACGGAATTCAAAACGAATTCACAGAGGTGCATAACACAGGGCGGTTGAATCTTGCAATGACACCCATCAGCATAAAACCTCGAACTGAGGACGCAACTGAACACGAAATTATGAACCTGTAAATGTGCAAACAAGAGACACAATTACGCTAATATAGTGACAAAAAAAATGACTCACATAACCCACATGAACAACTCAACAGAGGACAACAGGGAACACTAACCGGACTAACAGAAACAACATTGACAAGAACAACGATGACAATTCCACTGTAACGACACATTCTCTTAACGGAAACGACGAAGTCAACGACACAATAGCAACTACTCTTCGTAATCATGACAAATATCTTGACGAGTCATTACAAACCGACTCGACTCCTTTAAATCACTCCCAACCGAAACCATATTATACCAGGAACAACAATAACAGAAGCACAGCAACAACAGTACTTCTTAACAACACTACTACACAAGACAATGAAGACAACTTCACATTACAGACAGTTTCTCAGGAAGACAAAACCTCAGGTACCAAACCAACAACTGAGAGAACTCATAATTTCCAACTTTATGAGTCGAAAGAATTTGGTTCTCTGAGAACTAGACACAATTACGGCATGAATTCCAAGAAACATAACCAAGGAATACAAAGATATCCAAGGGACACTACTATTAACAAAGAAACATTATTAGCAAATGAGTGTCATCATCTGTGTTCCTCGCAAATTTATCATCGATCAAGCACACATAAATCTAAAACAGAAACAACACATAAAGCTGCAGTAAGTTATGCAGATACAGAAATAACACCATCAAGCAACATTCATGCAAACATTCAGTATGCACATAAACAAATACAAACAATTAACTTCACACAAAAGCAAAGTCAGAAACGATTGCATACAAACAAACTACTTTATTGCATGAACAAAACCAGCAAACGTTGCGGATCTAAATCCATCAGTACAAAGACAACCATTTCTAATTCACCATCCACCTATTTACCAGATAAATACAATTTCCTTGAAACACACACCTCAACCAACAAAAATGAACAATCACATTCACCAAGCAGTAGAATGAACAAAGACAAATCACTGACACTCTTGCTACTTTTGCTGTTAACGCAACTTCAAATAACATTACCTACCTTTCAAAATGAATCTTTCACCACGATCCGAATAACAAACAAATTGTTCATCATATTGACCAATATGACACCCAATACTCTATATCAGCCGCAAGCTTAAAAAGGCAGAAATCCAGTATTCCACAGTTGAGTTGGAGGCATTAAGTCTACTTTTTTGTATGCGTCGTTTATCTAAGTTCCTCTTAGGTTCCCATTTTGTTGTTTTGACCGATAATTCGCCACTGCTGGTACTTAAACAAGGCGTTCCAAAGAATCTTCGATTAGCAAGATGGTGTCTTCTACTTCAGGATTTCGACTTTGAAATCCGGCACATCAAGGGTACGGATAATATTATTGCTGACATATTATCACTGCAAACTAATGCACCAGCAGACTAACACTATGCACATTAATTAGTCGCCATATAATAAGCTGTGAGATTTTAGTCTGTTGCATAGAACAGTGTACCTCTACACTACTGTAGAACTTTAACTTATAAGTGTCAACAGCTGATTTAATACTCTACTTATAGCTATCACAGACATGAAACTTTGAGAACCTCTAACTATATTGGGCCACATTGGCAATTAGCAGTACATCAAAAACATTCCGAACTGTGGAGATTAACATTTGTGAAATTATTTCATCAATCACAGAACTGAAAGTTAACATGCGAATATTAATAACTGTGCATACGCGTGATTTCAATTGACTCGCAAACTAACGTAACAGAACATCGCACATACAAACAGCGATATACTTAACCGATTCCGACATATGAGAGACAACACAACAATGTGACACCAAAATGGTTACCTACGAACTGTAACAGTATTGGAACAACCACACGGACGAAAGAACGACAACACACGGATCGTCGTTGGAGTTAATTAATTTAATGTTATTAGTTAAATATGTATTACATTTGTGGTTTATTATATACATTAAATATGTGAACATGTAAATTATACATTTTCTATTATAATAGGTCACAAACATTCTCATTCATAGTTAAAACTTTCTCCCAATACAATTGTTGCAATTTAATTTATAAACCATTTTCTTATCACCAAAACAAATAGTACTTGATGCTTTGAATATAGCATATCGCCAGGTTTTTTTTTCTAAGGGCGACAAAACATTTTACCTCACCTGAATTTGTATATTTTAACAAATTATTATATTGAATGAAAGGTGTGCGAATCAGAGAGTGAATGAATTAAATGAGAGAGTGATATACTGAGGCGGACAAATTGTACGCAAAAAGTATTTATTTTAATTTGTCTGCTTTTTGAGTGTAAATGTAACACTTGTCTAAAATTGTGTATACATGTTTAGTGTTAGATAAAATAGGTTCACTCTAAGAATCAACTGTTTGAATACCCTGTACATTGCGTTACACAGATCATGAAAAGGGGTATTCCAGGCTCGTGACACTTAGAGATGCACTACCACCACATACCCACAGGTAGCACACACTTCAGACATTAGATAGAACATACTCCATAAAACTAAACACTAAACAAATAAATCACACACATTTTATTAGAGCAGTAACAAAGCAGTAAACACACTAACAGCAAACAGGAACATAAGTAGTTACTTGGGAGAAAACAAGAGTGCATATATATATTAAGCACTATAAATCATACGGAAGTAAAAGTGTATCAAAATACACATTCAGGACAAGAATTGCAGGTGTTCTTAAATAAGCCAAGACAATTTGTCTTGTTGAAACTCTCTAACACAGAGTTTAATATCTGGGTATCAAATGGATACTTGAGAAGGGCGCGGTTGCAGATACAACTAAAAGCGTCAGGGAACTTCGGTCGGATAAGCATATTTAAGGATATGGAAGAGATAGCGACTCTCCAGCAATCACCCTGGATTGTTGTATGGGGAAATACATGAGTTAATAGTGCAAATATATATATGGCCAGGTTCCCATCCACGAAACTACCAAACACCAACTTCATGTGATCCTATGACAGAATTAGTGCAGACTAATTACCATATACTAACCCATAGAAGCGGGGGAGGGGGACCCCTGTCAGAGTCTCACATGGAGTCGGTAGAAACATAAAGATAGAAGGGAATTAGAGAAGGGGCATAACCCCAATACAAGGGAGACACACTCAAATGCTCGAACAATCCTGAGCCTTCGAGAAGCATAGGTCAGTTCGCCTACAGCTCCGAGGACACGCTGACCGCGTGCCAGGACCTGTTCCACGAGAAGCTCGAGGAGAGTTACAGCCCGTGTCCGAGACACGTTAGAGGGCAGACGCCGACTGGACATCGAACAAGCAACAGGGCTTAACTTAAGGGGGACTTGATAGATTGAACACAAGTGTATTTAGGGGTCTTATGAATACGTTAGATAGCTGATAGAGTTGTTGTATTGATCATGTATTATTGGTTTATTGTAAACTCCTGTGATACGCAATTCGAGGGTTGCTGGCTGCGAAAACCTTTCTTCGCCAGCTTAATGTAACATAATATAAATAAATGATGTTCGATTGTATCTGAACGGAGTTTGTTGCCTGTATGAGCCCGGGTTTCATTCCCCTAGGTATCTAGGACGGTGACAAGTACTCAGTGCACAGTACAGGAGACACTTCACACGTTGTAGTACATCAGTGTACAGTACAGGAGACACTTCACACGTTGTAGTACATCAGTGTACAGTACAGGAGACACTTCACACGTTGTAGTACATCAGTGTACAGTACAGGAGACACTTCACACGTTGTAGTACATCAGTGTACAATACAGGAGACACTTCACACGTTGTAGTACATCAGTGTACAGTACAGGAGAGACTTTACACGTTGTAGTACTCAGTGCACAGTACAGGACAAACTTCACACGTTGTAGTACATCACAGTACAGTACAGGAGACACTTCACACGTTGTAGGACATCAGTGTACAGTACAGGAGACACTTCACACGTTGTAGTACATCAGTGTACAGTACAGGAGACACTTCACACGTTGTAGTACATCAGTGTACAGTACAGGAGACACTTCACACGTTGTAGTACATCAGTGTACAGTACAGGAGACACTTCACACGTTTTAGAACATCACAGTACAGGAGACACTTCACACGTTGTAGTACATCAGTGGACAGTACAGGAGACACTTCACACGTTTTAGGACATCACAGTACAGGAGACACTTCACACGTTGTAGTACATCACAGTACAGGAGACACTTCACACGTTGTAGTACATCAGTGTACAGTACAGGAGACACTTCACACGTTGTAGTACACCAGTGTACAGTACAGGACACACTTCACACGTTGTAGTACATCAGTGTACAGTACAGGAGACACTTCACACGTTGTAGTACATCACAGTACAGGAGACACTTCACACGTTGTAGTACACAGTGTACAGTACAGGACAGACTTCACACGTTGTAGTACATCAGTGTACAGTACAGGAGACACTTCACACGTTGTAGTACATCAGTGTACAGTACAGGAGAGACTTCACACGTTGTAGTACATCAGTGTACATTACAGGAGACACTTCACACGTTGTAGTACATCAGTGTACAGTACAGGAGACACTTCACACGTTGTAGTACATCAGTGTACAGTACAGGACAGACTTCACACGCTGTAGTACATCAGTATACAGTACAGGACAGACTTCACACGTTGTAGTACATCACTATACAGTATAGGAGACACTTCACACGTTGTAGTACAAGAGTGTACAGTACAGGAGGCACTTCACACGTTGTAGTACATCACAGTACAGTACAGGAGACACTTCACACGCTTTAGTACATCAGTGTACAGTACAGGACACACTTCCCTACCACGCGACTGTGTGGCCAGCTTCATATTTCACATGTTCAATTTGAATGTAAGAAAGCGAGTGTAGAAGTGCTATATAGAACCTGTGTTGCTGTATGGCAGTGCATCTTGGAACGTAAATGAACACATTAGGAAGAACTTAGAAGCAACAGAGATGTGGTTTCTGAGACAAATGTTGGGAATTCTTGGGACTACCAGAGTAACTAACAAGGATTACCTGAAAGAGGCTAATGAAACTAGAACATGATATACAGCAATAAGAAAGAGACAAACAGCTTTCTTTGCTCATGTGATGAGAAGAGAGGCATTGGAGAACGTCGTGACAACTGGAAAGATTAATGAGAACAAAAAGAGGCAGACACAGACCAAGAGAAATGATGCTGGATGGACATAGACGGTGGTGTGGAGGAAGAGTTGATCCAGAACACCAAAGACGGAGATCTGTTGTGAGATATGAGCGCCTATACAATCTGTCAGGGCACATAATGATGATGAATGAGCACACCATTATCGCCACTTACTTCTGTATCAGTTTCTCGTAATTATTCCTGTAGAACTCCCAGACTACAGAGCGTCCTGCTCTTTTGTACATCACTACGTGTATAATATACAGTGCCTCACTGTTTGTCAACGCTGTGTAATCCTGGGATGTGGCTGGAACTGTTGCAGTGTCCGTGGATGTGTCTGGAAATTTTGCATTTCCGTGAAGTAAGGCGCTCAAAATACTGAAATAAACATTGGACAGATTGTTGTTACTTGTTTTTTTCCCTCATGGGAACCGAGTAGTTGTGCTTTTTGTTTTTTTGTATTTCGTTGTTTTATCTATCTGTGTTGTCCTGTCCTTGACAAAGATTCTGAGAATCGAAACGTCGGCCGTCCTGTGTGTCGTATTTTACGCTTTTGTGTGTGTGTTTTATTTTATTATTCATTTTATATATTTATTGATTACTTCTGATTTTGGATTTTCACCTGTATTCCGGTATACGATGGATCTCCTTGTAAGGTATGTGCAACGTGTTTGTGTTTAGTACGTTTCTTCTCGCAGGAGCTAAATATACCTATTTGTTTCCAATTCTATAGGAAATAAAAGGTCATAGGAATTAAACGGTCATAAGAAGTAAAAGGTGATGGGAAGTAAAAGATCATAGTAAGTAAAAGGTCATAGTAAGTAAACGGTGATAGGAAGTAAAGATTACAGGAATTAAAAGATGATGGGAAGTAAACGGTCATAGGAAGTAAAAAGTGATGGGAAATAAACGGTCATAAAAAGTAAGGTTGATAGGAAGTAAACGGTCATAAAAAGTAAGGTTGATAGGAAGTAAACGGTCATAAAAAGTAAGGTTGATAGGAAGTAAACGGTCATAGAAAGTAAACGGTCATAGGAAGTAAACGGTCATAGGCATTTAAAGGTTACAGGAAGTAAAAGATTACAGGAAGTAAAAGATTACAGGAAGTCAAAGATTACAGGAAGTCAAAGATTACAGGAAGTAAAAGATTACAGGAAGTAAAAGATTACAGGAAGTAAAAGATTACAGGAAGTAAAAGATTACAGGAAGTAAAGGATTACAGGAAGTAAAAGATTACAGGAAGTAAAAGATTACAGGAAGTAAAAGATTACAGGAAGTAAAAGATTACAGGAAGTAAAAGATTACAGGAAGTAAAAGGTTACAGGCTGTAAATGATTACAGGAAGTAAAAGATTACAGGAAGTAAAAGATTACAGGAAGTAAAATATTACAGGAAGTAAAAGATTACAGGAAGTAAAAGATTACAGGAAGTAAAAGGTTACAGGAAGTAAAAGATTACAGGAAGTAAAAGATTACAGGAAATAAAAGATTACAGGAAGTAAAAGATTACAGGAAGTAAAAGATTACAGGAAGTAAAAGATTACAGGAAGTAAAAGGTTACAGGAAGTAAAAGGTTACAGGAAGTAAAAGATTACAGGAAGTAAAAGATTACAGGAAGTAAAAGATTACAGGAAGTAAAAGATTACAGGAAGTAAAAGATTACAGGAAGTAAAAGGTTACAGGAAGTAAAAGATTACAGGAAGTAAAAGGTTACAGGAATTAAAGATTATAGGAAGTAAAAGATTACAGGAAGTAAAAGGTTACAGGAAGTAAAAGGTTACAGGAAGTAAAAGATTACAGGAAGTAAAAGATTACAGGAAGTAAAAGGTTACAGGAAGTAAAAGATTACAGGAAGTAAAAGGTTACAGGAAGTAAAAGATTACAGGAAGTAAAAGATTACAATAAGTAAAAGGTTACAGGAAGTAAAAGGTTACAGGAAATAAAAGATTACAGGAATTAAAAGGTTACAGGAAGTAAAAGATTACAGGAAGTAAAAGATTACAGGAAGTAAAAGGTTACAGGAATTAAAAGGTTACAGGAAGTAAAAGATTACAGGAAGTAAAAGATTACAGGAAGTAAAAGGTTACAGGAATTAAAAGGTTACAGGAAGTAAAAGATTACAGGAAGTAAAAGATTACAGGAAGTAAAAGGTTACAGGAAGTAAAAGATTACAGGAAGTAAAAGATTACAGGAAGTAAAAGGTTACAGGAATTAAAGATTACAGGAAGTAAAAGATTACAGGAAGTAAAAGGTTACAGGAAGTAAAAGGTTACAGGAAGTAAAAGATTACAGGAAGTAAAAGGTTACAGGAAGTAAAAGGTTACAGGAAGTAAAAGATTACAGGAAGTAAAAGGTTACAGGAAGTAAAAGATTACAGGAAGTAAAAGGTTACAGGAAGTAAAAGGTTACAGAAAGTAAAAGATTACAGGAATTAAAAGGTTACAGGAAGTAAAAGATTACAGGAAGTAAAAGATTACAGGAAGTAAAAGGTTACAGGAATTAAAAGGTTACAGGAAGTAAAAGATTACAGGAAGTAAAAGATTACAGGAAGTAAAAGGTTACATGAATTAAAAGGTTACAGGAAGTAAAAGATTACAGGAAGTAAAAGATTACAGGAAGTAAAAGGTTACAGGAAGTAAAAGATTACAGGAAGTAAACGATTACAGGAATTAAAAGATTACAGGAAGTAAAAGATTACAGGAAGTAAAAGATTACAGGAAGTAAAAGATTACAGGAAGTAAAAGATTACAGGAAGTAAAAGGTTACAGGAAGTAAAAGGTTACAGGAAGTAAAAGGTTACAGGAAGTAAAAGATTACAGGTAGTAAAAGATTACAGGAAGTAAAAGGTTACAGGAAGTAAAAGGTTACAGGAAGTAAAAGGTTACAGGAAGTAAAAGGTTACAGGAAGTAAAAGATTACAGGAAGTAAAAGGGACAAGTGAAGTATTGTCCACATCCTCTAGCGAGCGCCGATTGGTCTATAAACTCACGGGACTAGCATCATATACGCAATACCCCTAAAGAGTATGAACAGAGTTCTTTATTTAACTATTACTACTGGCACCTGGCCGTCTTGTCTCACCACAGTTTGTTTACTCTACTACTGGCACCTGACCGTCTTCTCACACCACAGTTTGTTTACTTTACTCTACTATTGGCACCTGACCGTCTTCTCACACCACAGTTTGTTTACTTTACTCTACTAGTGGCACCTGGCCGTCTTGTCTCACCACAGTTTGTTTACTTTACTCTACTACTGGCACCTGACCGTCTTGTCTCACCACAGTTTGTTTATTTTACTCTACTACTGGGACCTGACCGTCTTGTCACACCACAGTTTGTTTACTTTACTACTGACACCTGGCCGTCTTGTCTCACCACAGTTTGTTTACTTTACTTTACTACTGTCACCTGGCCGTCTTGTCTCACCACAGTTTGTTTACTACTACTACTGTCACCTGGCCGTCTTGTCTCACCACAGTTTGTTTACTCTACTACTGGCACCTGGCCGTCTTGTCTCACCACAGTTTGTTTACTACTACTACTGTCACCTGGCCGTCTTGTCTCACCACAGTTTGTTTACTACTACTGGCACCTGGCCGTCTTGTCTCACCACAGTTTGTTTACTTTACTCTACTACTGGCATCCTGGCGGTCTTGTCACACCACAGTTTGTTTACTTTACTCTACTACTGGCACATGGCGGTCTTGTCTCACCACAGTTTGTTTACTTTACTCTACTACTGGCATCCGGCGGTCTTGTCACACCACAGTTTGTTTACTTTACTCTACTACTGGCATCCTGGCGGTCTTGTCACACCACAGTTTGTTTTACTTTACTCTACTACTGGCATCCGGCGGTCTTGTAACACCACAGTTTGTTTACTTTACTCTACTACTGGCACCTGGCGGTCTTGTCTCACCACAGTTTGTTTACTTTACTCTACTACTGGCACCTGGCGGTCTTGTAACACCACAGTTTGTTTACTTTACTCTACTACTGGCACCTGGCGGTCTTGTCACACCACAGTTTGTTTACTTTACTCTACTACTGGCATCTGGCGGTCTTGTAACACCACAGTTTGTTTACTTTACTCTACTACTGGCACCTGGCGGTCTTGTAACACCACAGTTTGTTTACTTTACTCTACTACTGGCACCTGGCGGTCTTGTCTACACCACAGTTTGTTTACTTTACTACTACTGGCACCTGGCCGTCTTGTCTCACACCACAGTTTGTTTACTTTTACTCTACTACTGGCACCTGGCGGTCTTGTCACACCACAGTTTGTTTACTTTACTCTACTACTGGCATCTGGCGTCTTGTCTAACACCACAGTTTGTTTACTTACTACTACTGGCACCTGGCGGTCTTGTAACACACAGTTTGTTTACTTTACTCTACTACTGGCACCTGGCGTCTTGTCACACCACAGTTTGTTTACTACTCTATACTGGCACTGGCCGTCTTGTCACACCACAGTTTGTTCTTTACTCTACTACTGGCACCTGGCCGTCTTGTCTCACCACAGTTTGTTTACTTTACTCTACTACTGGCACCTGGCCGTCTTGTCACACCACAGTTTGTTTACTTTACTCTACTACTGGCACCTGGCGGTCTTGTAACACCACAGTTTGTTTACTTTACTCTACTACTGGCACCTGGCCGTCTTGTCACACCACAGTTTGTTTACTTTACTCTACTACTGGCACCTGGCCGTCTTGTCACACCACAGTTTGTTTACTTTACTCTACTACTGGCACCTGGCCGTCTTGTCACACCACAGTTTGTTTACTTTACTCTACTACTGGCACCTGGCCGTCTTGTCTACACCACAGTTTGTTTACTTTACTCTACTACTGGCACCTGGCGGTCTTGTAACACCACAGTTTGTTTACTTTACTCTACTACTGGCACCTGGCCGTCTTGTCTCACCACAGTTTGTTTACTTTACTCTACTACTGGCACCTGGCCGTCTTGTCACACCACAGTTTGTTTACTTTACTCTACTACTGGCACCTGGCCGTCTTGTCTCACCACAGTTTGTTTACTTTACTCTACTACTGGCACCTGGCCGTCTTGTCATCACCACAGTTTGTTTACTTTACTTTACTACTGGCACCTGGCCGTCTTGTCTCACCACAGTTTGTTTACTTTACTTTACTACTGGCACCTGGCCGTCTTGTCTCACCACAGTTTGTTTACTCTACTACTGGCACCTGGCCGTCTTGTCTCACCACAGTTTGTTTACTTACTTACTGACTGGCACCTGGCCGTCTTGTCTCACCACAGTTTGTTTACTTACTACTACTGGCACCTGGCCGGTCTTGTCTCACCACAGTTTGTTTACTACTACTAATGTCATCCTGGCCGTCTTGTCTCACCACAGTTTGTTTACTTACTCTACTACTGGCATCCTGGCCGTCTTGTCTCACCACAGTTGTTACTTTACTCTACTACTGGCATCTGGCCGGTCTTGTCTCACCACAGTTTGTTTACTTTACTCTACTACTGGCACCTGGCGCGTCTTGTCTACACCACAGTTTGTTTACTTACTCTACTACTGTCACCTGGCCGTCTTGTCTCACCACAGTTTGTTTACTTTACTACTGGCACCTGGCCGTCTTGTCACACCACAGTTTGTTTACTTTACTCTACTACTGGCACCTGGCCGGTCTTGTCACACCACAGTTTGTTTACTTTACTCTACTACTGGCACCTGGCCGTCTTGTCACACCACAGTTTGTTTACTTTACTCTACTACTGGCACCTGGCCGTCTTGTCACACCACAGTTTGTTTACTTTACTCTACTACTGGCACCTGGCGGTCTTGTCTCACCACAGTTTGTTTACTTTACTCTACTACTGGCACCTGGCCGTCTTGTCACACCACAGTTTGTTTACTTTACTCTACTACTGGCACCTGGCCGGTCTTGTAACACCACAGTTTGTTTACTTTACTCTACTACTGGCACCTGGCCGTCTTGTCACACCACAGTTTGTTTACTTTACTCTACTACTGGCACCTGGCCGTCTTGTCTCACCACAGTTTGTTTACTTTACTCTACTACTGGCACCTGGCGGTCTTGTCACACCACAGTTTGTTTACTTTACTCTACTACTGGCACCTGGCCGGTCTTGTCACACCACAGTTTGTTTACTTTACTCTACTACTGGCACCTGGCCGTCTTGTCTCACCACAGTTTGTTTACTTTACTCTACTACTGGCACCTGGCCGTCTTGTAACACCACAGTTTGTTTACTTTACTCTACTACTGGCACCTGGCGGTCTTGTAACACCACAGTTTGTTTACTTTACTCTACTACTGGCACCTGGCGGTCTTGTCACACCACAGTTTGTTTACTTTACTCTACTACTGGCATCCGGCGGTCTTGTAACACCACAGTTTGTTTACTTTACTCTACTACTGGCACCTGGCGGTCTTGTAACACCACAGTTTGTTTACTTTACTCTACTACTGGCACCTGGCGGTCTTGTCACACCACAGTTTGTTTACTTTACTCTACTACTGGCACCTGGCGGTCTTGTCACACCACAGTTTGTTTACTTTACTCTACTACTGGCATCCGGCGGTCTTGTAACACCACAGTTTGTTTACTTTACTCTACTACTGGCATCCGGCGGTCTTGTAACACCACAGTTTGTTTACTTTACTCTACTACTGGCACATGGCCGTCTTGTAACACCACAGTTTGTTTACTTTACTCTACTACTGGCACCTGGCGGTCTTGTAACACCACAGTTTGTTTACTTTCTTTACTACTGGCACCTAGGCCGTCTTGTCTCACCACAGTTTGTTTACTTTACTTTTACTACTGGGCACCTGGCCGTCTTGTCTCACCCACAGTTTGTTATTTTACTCTACTACTGGCACCTGGCCGTCTTGTCCTCACCACAGTTTGTTTACTCTACTACTGGCACCTGGCTGTCTTGTCTCACACCACAGTTTGTTTACTTTACTACTACTGGTCACCTGGCCGTCTTGTCACACCACAGTTTGTTTACTACTACTAATGCATCTGGTCGTCTTGTCATCACCACAGTTTGTTTACTACTACTACTGTCATCTGGCCGTCTTGTCACACCACAGTTTGTTTACCTCTACTACTGCATCTGGCCCGTCTTGTCATCACCACAGTTTGTTTACTACTACTACTGTCATCCTGGCCGTCTTGTTCTCACCACAGTTTGTTTACTCTACTACTGTCACCTGGCCGTCTTGTCTCACCACAGTTTGTTTACTTACTACTGTCATCTGGCCGTCTTGTCTCACCACAGTTTGGTACTACTACTACTGTCATCCTGGCCGTCTTGTCACACCACAGTTTGTAGACTTTACTACGGCACCTGGCCGTCTTGTCACACCACAGTTTGTTTACTCTACTACTGGCACCTGGCCGTCTTGTCTCACCACAGTTTGTTTACTCTACTACTGGCATCTGGCCGTCTTGTCACACCACAGTTTGTTTACTTTACTCTACTACTGGCACCTGGCCGTCTTGTCACACCACAGTTTGTTTACTCTACTACTGGCATCTGGCCGTCTTGTCACACCACAGTTTGTTTACTCTACTACTGGCATCTGGCCGTCTTGTCACACCACAGTTTGTTTACTTTACTACTGGCATCTGGCCGTCTTGTCACACCACAGTTTGTTTACTCTACTACTGGCATCTGGCCGTCTTGTCACACCACAGTTTGTTTACTTTACTACTGGCACCTGGCAGTATTGACGCGCGACAGTTTGTTTACAACTGCTACTGGCATCTGGCCGTCTTGACTTACCGGTTTGTTACATCTTGCTTCAAAAAAGGGCTTAATATCTACAACCCATGGCGGGGAACAGCGATGGAGTTATAACTCTTCAAAGCACAAAACTTGGCTCAATTGTAGACACTATGTGTTGCCCATGCAACATTATCCTCTTTCGGCAGGCCTAGTTTACTCCAGTCGAAGGGTAATACCAATGCACCAGGAACAAGACAAGCTGTAGAATCTGTCGGATCAGCAAAGCAATACTCTAACTGTCCGCCTGTAAGAGCTTCCATCCTAGACCAGTTGCCGACCAAGGCTTAAGGCCTGGTCTGCCCTGCCATGACGTTTAGTTTTAGGGTACATTCCTTCGCACTAGGATAATGCCTGCATTCCCCCAATCACTCTCCACCGCTCGAAACCGTTGATACAATGTGGGTTATCGAGTTAGGTGAGTACCACCCAACATTCGGCGCTAACAGAAAGCAGGTAGTAACGTTTTCACTTTACTTACTGATATTTACCTGTCAGACATGAAAGAAATAGACGTAGGCTCTCAGGTGGAAATAGCCTCAAATGGGCAGCAGAAAAGGTCCTGGACAGTAAAGGCGACCACTTGCGATGTTAATCACGTAAGCCAGCGAGTGCCGAGCGGTCTATCAAGCCACGGGCTGGCAACTTATATGTAATAACAGCTTAGTAAAGTCTCCTTTAGGACGTCAGCATGGGCTAATTGAAAAGAGCGCTGGCGCTTAAACTTCCGGGATGCTAATTCCGAGGTGGCGGGTTCAATCCTTACACCGGTTAGTTGGACAAAATGTCCCCTTCCTTTACTTGACTTGGGGACGTTGTGCGAGTAACCAGGCCATCGGGGCAGCTGAGGTTGCTAGATAAAGACCAAATTTCACAGCTGTCCAAAACCTGGCATTACCTCTTCGTTGTGCGTCCTCTCCAAATACTATTTCCCCAACCTGATCGGTGTTCCAAGGATCGCCATGTCTATTCACAGACGTAAAATTGAAAACTGGCCATCCACATCCCGCTGGTTTCTGAACTTGCAGAGGGAAGGAGGGGCCTGCAGCACAGCCCTCCCAAAATTATTATTCTCTGGCTGTGATTCTTTTCTTCTTGTGCGTTATAGATCTCCGGCTATGTCGTTTGTCTTGTGGGTTATAATCAAGAGAGATTCTATTTATATTGTCCTCAGGTTTTCTCAGTCTGTGATCTCTCCATGAGCTTTAAATTGGTGATTCTGTCATACTATTTTACTACTACTAGTCTGCTCAGCCGCCAATTAATGAATGCTTGTAGTTTACTAGCAATTAATGGAGCTCATTACTTTACCTGTATACGAGTAGAATGCCTCCATAAACACGACTCCGCCTTCCTTTCAGCGAGTGTTGTTCTCGTCATCTTATTCGGATGACCTTCTTTCACCGACTTCTAGGGCATTCCTTAAAGAACATCCCCGTGTGTTACCGCCAGAAGTCGTTTCCTGCCTTGTTCAAGTGCCTATACAACAACACGTCTGTGTCTCGCGTACGTGTGTATCTTTAACTCGTGGCTGTGGACGTCTAATATTTTTATGAGCCTATGCCAGCTGTCCGTAGAAGATGTGGCTTGAAACATGCCTTTAGGGACTTTAGTATACATGGTCAAGCTATCCCTGTCTGGTATCAATCAATCAATCAGGTACCGTCTCCACAACGATGGTTGGCTGGAATGGATCTTCAACATTGTTTGTCTCTCGCCCTGACTGTACATTTTGTCAAATTGGTGTGGTTGTCCATTTCTTGATGTTATCTTCCCACTTGTATCATTGCCTACCTCTTGCTTGCTTCCCTTCAAACTTGCCACTAAGTATGATTTGTATAACGATTGTTTTGTCTTTTAAAGTGATCAAAACATATCATTTGCCTCTTTTTTTATTTCTTTCATCAACTTTCTTTTCATTCACAGATTTTCTAGAACTTCTGCATTTGATTGCTCTTGTTTCCATGTAATACGAGACATTCTTCTGTATATCCAAATCTCTAGAGCAATGGTTCTCAACTGTTGAGGCTGAAGTACAAGCGTTGATTTTCGAGAATTCGCTAGACGGTGACGCGGTCATCTACACAGATGGGTCGGTCGTCCGACATGTGAGAAGCTCATGGGCCTTTACAGCTCGGGCCGGAGGGAGAATTGTGAAGGAGGACTCTGGTGCTTTCACTGAAACCACAAGTAGCCTGACCATGGAAGTCATGGCAGTAAGTAAAGCAATAACATGGCTCGAGACACAGACATTCACTAGGGCTTGTTTCCTCAGCGACTCAATGAACATGATCAAGAGGATAGAGGAGGGATCGATCCGAAGAGAATGGTTGCTGCCTCTGGAGCGGTCTCGACTGGCAAAGATTAGTTTCATCTTCGTGCCAGGGCATGCGGGAGTACAAGGAAATGAGCGGGCTGACAAGCTCGCAGGTGAGGCTACTGTGGAGGGCGGACGCGCCATGGACCAGGCCGACATCCTTAATGCTCTACGAGAAGTGAGACTTTTGCGAGAACCAAGTGATGACTGTGAATCTACAACAATGGCCAGACTGCGAGAGCAGCAAATTAAAAGAGGGGTGGCCAAACAAGAACACTACGCAGGAAGCCAAAGAAGATTGATAAACCAACACAGAACTGGCGTCGTTAGCCGCTACACGTTGCGGGATTTGCTGAGGAGGGGATCCGAGCACTTATGGACTGAATGGTTCGATGTGCAATGAGGATGATCTGTCGACTAACTAACTAACTAACTAACTGGTGGGGAATTCCCCCACCCAGGGGAAAATTTCAGGGTCTCCAGGGGGGTAATTAAGATTATTTCAAGACCGCGTTAATACAAGAACCGATTACTTGATATTGTTTTTCCCTCCATACTTTACAGTTCAGTATTTCTCGCCCTTCTAATATTCATTTTATAACGTAAGTAGACCCACAAATGGCGTTTTATGTAGACGTCTAGACGTGTTCTAGTATGTGTTATTAAATTTAGCTTCCATTTTTACGTATACTGTATAGGAGGGGAGATTTATAGGGAGGAAATGCGAAGAGGGGGGGGGGGGTGGCATTCTGAACATATGGTGAAGGGGTGCATGGGCCAAAAAAGGTTGAGAACTACTGCTCTAGAGCCTCTTTCGACTTTCTAATTGCGTGTTCATTATCCAGGCTTCCACAGCGTATAGTAATGCTGAATAAACATAATATTTGACAGTTCACGTTTTCAAAGCGTTGATAATCTCCCTAGATGTTAATACTGATTTCATGGAGTTGAAAACATCTTTGCCATTCCCATTCAATGTCTGGAATATACGAGTATAAACATATATGTCTCTCAGAAAACATCTGAACTCACCGATTTAGAATCTGCGTATTTTGAGAGCAGGCCATTGCGTTCAACAGATCGTTTTTTCCTGAACCAGTAGCCTTATTGTACATCTGAATATAAGGACATTGGTAAGATAATGTGTGTGCGAGCGTACCTCAAGGGATACGAGTAAAAAGAGTAGATGAGATGGATCATATAATGTGTATGCGAGCATTCCGCAAGGAACAAGGGCAACAAACGGGTATGAGATGAGATGAGAGGAGATGATATCAGATGATATGAGATGAGATGAGAGGAGATGATATCAGATGAGATGAGTTGAGAATAAGCATACAATGTGTGTGCGAGCATACCGCATTATGAGATGAGATACGATGAGATGAGATGAATCATACAATATGTGTGCGAGCATACCGCAAGGGACAAGAGCAGCAAGATAAGATGAGATGAGATGTTAGATGAGATGAGATGAGAAGAATCATACAATCTGTGTAAATGTGTGGAGTAGTAAATTAAGAACAGAAGCATGGACAACATGAATGTAGACTCCTCACCCAAAGACAGACGCTGCACCCAAGGTCAAGTACAACTGTTCTGATCAGTTGTATGTCCTTTTCTATAGGATGTGGTGGTTACTCCGTCTGTCTCCAGCTCCGAAGGTTGTGGGTTCAATTCCTGTTCGGTTCTGGAGTGAAATTCTCCCGGAGATTCCTGTAGATCATCGCTGGAGCTACGGAGTTCGTGCTTTCTGCGACATATTCGACAGTTCACCCCGCGGGAAGAGACCGAGCCATATGGGATCAAGCATGACGCAATGAAGCCGACCCTATTGCCTTTAAAACCCTTTCAAGAACGTCGCAATCACCTTCAGCATTTATTGGTAGTTTAAACCATTCAAGAATGTTGCACTCTACATCAGCATTTATTGGTAGTTTGTGATGTCAAAGGCAGTTTTATATTCAGTAGTTTGTCACTGCTTTCTGAACGGCTGATGCTCACACTAGTATCAAAAGCAAATGGATATGTTCCCAAATGAAACGCGGCTGACTCCAAACCCGGTAGGTCGGTATTGTGAAACTGCGTTCACTATCCGTAAACCACAAACAAAGATAGGACAACTCTCTTGTTAATTATCACGATCTGATAGGGTGAAAGCTGGAGCACGAAACATTTGCTGTTGGGGTAGTCTCAAGACAAGAGGAGTTGAGTTGAGCTGAGTTCATTTTAGTTGAGTTGAGTTCATTTGAGTTGAGTTAAGTTGAGACAAGAATTGATATAGTAGCACTCGGGAAATTCCAATACATGCTCTGTCCTCAACTTCAACAGCCAGCAAGCGAGAGGATGCCGAACACCACACCATTTCTGTGAGATAATGTCTGAGTTATGCAAGTAGTGCAATTCAGATCATCCACGCATTTGTAATAGATTACACCAAGGTTTGTGTTCATTTTAGGAAGATGTGGAATAAAATCGAGAATATGTGGAAGACAGCATATTTGATGGACTTAATTGAATCGTTGTCAGAGCGACTGTTGAAAGAAAACAATTCGTAAGGCAGCCACTCTTCTAACAGGCACCTTGCCGTCTTGACAGGCGACAGTTTGTTACATTGTGCCATAAACAAGGCATAATAACGATCCTTCTCTCGGTCTGCCTAGTTTACTCCAGAGGAAAGGTAACACAAATATGACTGGAACCAGACAAGCTGCAGAAGCTACCGGTTCAGCAAAGCAATGCTCTAACTGTCCTGTCTGTCGGAGCTTCGATACTAGACCAGTTGCCAACCAAGGCTTAATCCTGGTCTACCCTTCCGTGACATTTAGTCTGTAGAGTGCATTTCCTTTTTAACGTGCACACAGGCCATCCAAGTTTCTCGCCTTTGTCGGAGAAAATTAGACATCCGACCCTCTTCCCCATGATCACGGAGGTGGGGAGGGGAGAAATGTACCATTCTTTGCTTAATTTTGTAAAATGCAAAACCGCCAGTACCGTAAGGCGAATCGGGTCTGCTTGAATCAAAGTCGGAAGTAATAACCTTTGATGGACATCGCCTCCTAGCACTGTCAGAACGCCGTGCAAGTAGCCAGGCTGTTAGAGAAGCAGCGGTTGCAACACGGGGACGAAATTTCCCACCATCCAAAACATAGGGGTACCTCTTTGTGGTGCGTCCTTTCCACAAACTTCCCTCAAGCCTGGCCGGCGATCAAAGGATGTTCATGCCTGCTCCAGATGGCAAGTTGCAGCAGTGGTCTACCCAACCCCGCTGGCTACTGAGCTTGAATAGGGGAAGCAGAACCACGCAACGCAGACTCAGCAGTGACCATACTTCCATAGCGGGTGTCTGGGAAACCTCTACACCAACCTGACTGCGATAGCTGGAAGCACCTGGCAAGGCAACGACGTCTTGGGCGTGGTGACGTCGCATTGGACAATTCAAATTATCAACCTTTTGAGGAGTGATCCACAAGCTCTTTATAGCGCTGTTAAATTACTTGTATATCCTTTACAGTACGTAGCGTTCGAACTCCAGTAATGTTGGATGTTCTGTCACTCCTGGGCAAATTTACGTTCAACAGTTAGCCATTGCTTTCTGTACGACCGGCACTCATATAATTGTAGGAAACGCAACGCAAAGCGACATGCTTCTAAATAGGCAGCTGTGTTTCGAACGCGGCATGCGAGATTAAGAATTGCATTGGTAACCCCTTCACCACAGAGCTGGTACAGTGCTTGACCTAAGTTATATTACAGTTAGCGTACCAATCTAAGTACTTATCAAGTCACGCAGCGTACCAATCTAAGTACTTATCAAGTCACGCAGCGTACCAATCTAAGTACTTATCAAGTCACGCAACGTGGTAGCCGAAGTACTTGTAAAGCTGCCGACCTAAGTCCTTGTATATGTCACAATATATAATTAAAAATGTAATTTTTATGAGCTGAAACATTGTATTTAAAACACCCAGCGTGCCATTGAAAATCGTTCCACGTATCAATCTTCGCACGCGTGCCATAGGCTGCCGACATCTGTTCGAGAACATTCACAGTCAAAGCAAGCAACAATACAGCCTGTTAATTCTACCATGCACGAGAGAGGTTCTGAACACAACAGATGGACACAAGGACGGAACAAGTTCTGACGAAGCTTACTTCTACAGCAAACTCCCATTCCGCTGTCGAACCTGCAGCTATACCATAGCACAGAACCGTTGCCTTGATGTCCGGATCAATGCTGAATACAAGAACATTAGTAACAACTCAGTGATGTTGTATAGATCAATGTTGAACACAAGAACATTAGTAACAACTGAGTGTTGTGGTATAGATCAATGTTGAACACAAGAACATTAGTAACAACTGAGTGATGTGGTATAGATCAATGCTGAATACAAGAACATTAGTAACAACTCAGTGATGTGGTATAGATCAATGCTGAATACAAGAACATTAGTAACAACTCAGTGATGTGGTATAGATCAATGCTGAATACAAGAGCATTAGTAACAACTGAGTGATGTGGTATAGATCAATGTTGAATACAAAAACATTAGTAACAACTCAGTGATGTGGTATAGATCAATGTTGAATACAAAAACATTAGTAACAACTCAGTGATGTGGTATAGATCAATGCTGAATACAAGAACATTAGTAACAACTCAGTGATGTGGTATAGATCAATGCTGAATATAAAAACATTAGTAACAACTCAGTGATGTGGTATAGAACAATACTGAATACAAGAACATTAGTAACAACTCAGTGATGTGGTATAGATCAATGCTGAATATAAAAACATTAGTAACAACTCAGTGATGTGGTATAGATCAATGCTGAATACAAGAACATTAGTAACAACTCAGTGATGTGGTATAGATCAATGCTGAATATAAAAACATTAGTAACAACTCAGTGATGTGGTATAGAACAATACTGAATACAAGAACATTAGTAACAACTCAGTGATGTGGTATAGATCAATGCTGAATACAAGAACATTAGTAACAACTCAGTGATATGGTATAGATCAATGCTGAATACAGAACATTAGTAACAACTCAGTGATTGGTATAGATCAATGCTGAATACAAGAACATTAGTAACAACTCAGTGATGTGGTATAGATCAATGCTGAATACAAGAACATTAGTAACAACTCAGTGATGTGGTATAGATCAATGCTGAATACAAGAACATTAGTAACAACTCAGTGATGTGGTATAGATCAATGCTGAATACAAGAACATTAGTAACAACTCAGTGATGTGGTATAGATCAATGCTGAATACAAGAACATTAGTAACAACTCAGTGATGTGGTATAGATCAATGCTGAATACAAGAACATTAGTAACAACTCAGTGATGTGGTATAGATCAATGCTGAATACAAGAACATTAGTAACAACTCAGTGATGTGGTATAGATCAATGCTGAATACAAGAACATTAGTAACAACTCAGTGATGTGGTATAGATCAATGCTGAATACAAGAACATTAGTAACAACTCAGTGATGTGGTATAGATCAATGCTGAATACAAGAACATTAGTAACAACTGAGTGATGTGGTATAGATCAATGCTGAATACAAGAGCATTAGTAACAACTCAGTGATGTGGTATAGATCAATGCTGAATACAAGAACATTAGTAACAACTCAGTGATGTGGTATAGATCAATGCTGAATACAAGAACATTAGTAACAACTGAGTGATGTGGTATAGATCAATGCTGAATACAAGAGCATTAGTACCAACTCAGTGATGTGGTATAGATTAATGCTGAATACAAGAACATTAGTAACAACTCAGTGATGTGGTATAGATCAATGCTGAATACAAGAACATTAGTAACAACTCAGTGATGTGGTATAGATCAATGCTGAATACAAGAACATTAGTAACAACTCAGTGATGTGGTATAGATCAATGCTGAATACAAGAACATTAGTAACAACTCAGTGATGTGGTATAGATCAATGTTGAATACAAAAACATTAGTAACAACTCAGTGATGTGGTATAGATCAATGTTGAATACAAGAACATTAGTAACAACTCAGTGATGTGGTATAGATCAATGTTGAATACAAAAACATTAGTAACAACTCAGTGATGTTGTATAGATCAATGTTGAATACAAAAACATTAGTAACAACTCAGTGATGTGGTATAGATCAATGCTTGAATACAAAACATTAGTAACAACTCAGTGATGTGGTATAGATCAATGCTGAATACAAGAACATTAGTAACAACTCAGTGATGTGGTATAGATCAATGTTGAATACAAAAACATTAGTAACAACTGAGTGATGTGGTATAGATCAATGCTGAATACAAGAACATTAGTAACAACTCAGTGATATGGTATAGATCAATGCTGAATACAAGAACATTAGTAACAACTCAGTGATGTGGTATAGATCAATGCTGAATACAAGACATTAGTAACAACTGAGTGATGTGGTATAGATCAATGCTGAATACAAGAACATTAGTAACAACTCAGTGATGTGGTATAGATCAATGCTGATACAATAAGCATTAGTAACAACTGAGTGATGTGGTATAGATCAATGCTGAATACAAGAGCATTAGTAACAACTCAGTGATGTGGTATAGATTAATGCTGAATACAAGAACATTAGTAACAACTCAGTGATGTGGTATAGATCAATGCTGAATACAAGAAACATTAGTAACAACTCAGTGATGTGGTAATAGATCAATGCTGAATACAAGAACATTAGTAACAACCTCAGTGATGTGGTATAGATCAATGCTGAATACAAGAACATTAGTAACAACTGAGTGATGTGGTATAGATCAATGCTGAATACAAGAGCATTAGTAACAACTCAGTTATGTGGTATAGATCAATGCCTGAATACAAGAACATTAGTAACAACTCAGTGATGTGGTATAGATCAATGCTGAATACAAGAACATTAGTAACAACTGAGTGATGTGGTATAGATCAATGCTGAATACAAGAGCATTAGTAACAACTCAGTGATGTGGTATAGATTAATGCTGAATACAAGAACATTAGTAACAACTCAGTGATGTGGTATAGATCAATGCTGAATACAAGAACATTAGTAACAACTCAGTGATGTGGTATAGATCAATGCTGAATACAAGAACATTAGTAACAACTCAGTGATGTGGTATAGATCAATGCTGAATACAAGAACATTAGTAACAACTCAGTGATGTGGTATAGATCAATGCTGAATACAAGGGCATTAGTAACAACTCAGTGATGTGGTATAGATCAATGCTGAATACAAGGGCATTAGTAACAACTGAGTGATGTGGTATAGATCAATGCTGAATACAAGAACATTAGTAACAACTCATTGGCACCTTTCCGTCTTGACAGACGATAGTTTGGTACATTGTGCTTTAAAAAGGCTTAATAACTACGATCCATGGCGGTGGCGAGTGTGGCTGGTAAGGCCAATTCTTGCTGCAAATGTTTGCCCACAGTAGGTGCATGTGAAAACATGGTCATTTCCACCATTTTGCACCATCTTACGTCTCTCACGCTCTGTGTGTGCTTTATCTGCAATCATTTTCTCCTTTGTCTTTATTCCGTTTCTGATAGTTGCCCTCCATGCAACACGTTCAGCGGCGACGTGCTCCCAATGTGCATTATCAATGCCTGTATCAATCATGTCCCGCTTACACACATCTTTGTATCGTAGTAGAGGCCGACCCTGAGATCTCCTACCCGTCTGTAATTCACCAAAAAAGATGTCCTTTGGTATTCTACCATCATCCATCCTCCTAACGTGTCCTATCCATCTAAGTCTACGAAGACTGAGCATGGAATACACCGTCACACAACCTGATCTTTCCAATACTTCAGTATTTGTGATTTTGTCTTGCCACTTAATACCAAGTATTCTTCGCAGACACCGCATATGAAAGCTGTTTAAACGTTTCTCTTGGCGTGAGTAAGTTGTCCAGGTTTCACTGCCATAAAGAAGAGTACTAAGGACACAGGCTTGGTAGACGAGGACTTTTGTTTTGGCAGTAAGCTTCCTGTTCTCCCAGACTCTTTTTGCTAACATGTTCATTGTTGTTGCTGCCTTGCCAATCCTGATGTTGATTTCCTGATCGAGGGATAATTTGCTATTTACCTCTGATCCTAGATATGTAAAATGGTCTACTATCTCCAGTTCGGCGTCGTCAATAAAGATTGATGGTACACCATGTGCACCTTGTGACATAATCTGTGTCTTCTTTTTGTTAATTGTTAAACCGAATTCAGAACAAGCATTGGAGAATGCAGATAGTAGATGTTGTAATTCTTCCTCAGAGTGGGTCGTAATCGCAGCATCATCCGCAAAAAGCAACTCTCTGATTAGTACCCTGCTAATTTTGGTCTTGGCCTTCAATCTCTGAGCATTATAGAGGCCACCATCTGAGCGTGAGTGAATGTATATACCATCATCCTGATCACGAAAGGCATATTTCAGTAGAAGTGAAAAGTATATCCCAAAGAGGGTGGGGGCTAGCACACAGCCTTGCTTAACTCCACTCTTGATTTCAAACTCTTCTGAAGTTGAGCCATCAAACTTGATTATACCCTTCATGCCTGTGTGGAACGATTCCACAATGGACAGGAGAGTTGGTGGGCAGCCAATCTTCTTTAGTGCTTTGAACAGACCCTCACGACTGACCAAATCGAATGCCTTTGTGAGGTCGATGAAGGCAATAAACAGTGGCTGATTTTGTTCCCGGCATTTTTCTTGCATCTGTCGCAATGAGAATATCATATCAATGGTAGACCGGTTCTGACGGAAGCCACACTGTGATTCGGGGTAGACTTGATCTCCCAGGACTTGAAGTCTGTGCAGGACAATTCTAGCAAATACTTTCCCAACAATACACAGAAGTGAGATACCCCTATAGTTGTTACAGTCGCTCCGATCTCCCTTGTTCTTGTACAGCGTTATGATGTTTGAATCTTTGAAATCCTGTGGGACTTGTCCTTCTCGCCAGCATAGCTCTATTAGCTGGTGGATCTGTAGAGCGAGTGTGTCTTGCCCACTTCTGATCACCTCTATTGGAATCCCATCCTTACCTGGAGCCTTGCCAGATGCAAGCTCATTTATAGCACACTTAACTTCTGTTATAGTGGGAAGTGTGTCCAGGTGGTCAAGAGTTGGCAGGGCCTCTATGGCGTTGAGGGCATCATCCGCTAGCTTGGTCTCACTTGAGTAAAGCTCTAAATAGTGCTCGACCCATCTATCCATCTGCTGTTTCTTATCAGTGATGATTTCTCCAGTCAAGGTTTTCAGCGGTGCACTTCTTTTGATCATTGGACCACAGGCTTTCTTTATCCCTTCATACATGCTTCTGATGTTTCCCTTATCACTTGCGATTTGAATGGACTCACATAACTTGATCCAATAGTCATTCGCACACTGCCTGGCAGCCTTTTGTACATCCTTCCTTGCTTGCTTCAGCTCACTCAGAGTGTTACGCGTTGGTCTTTCCTTGTTTCTTAAGAGAGCTATCTTCTTTTTATCAATCAAGGGCTGCAGTATCTGGCTGTTTGCCGCAAACCAGTCCTGCCTCTTATGATCCACAGTGCCGTAAACCCCTACCGCTGTTTTATAAATAGTTTCCTTAAGTTTACTCCATTTATCATTTACTATACAATTTTCTGATGTATCATTGAAAGCGTCTTCAAGTTGCTGTTGAAATTCAAAGCACTTTCCAGGATCGTGAGTGTTAGTAATATTAATCCTGGGGCTAGACTTGTGTTTAGCTGTGTAGATTCTCTTTGGTCTCAGTCTAACCCTTGCAACAACCAAAGAATGATCTGTATCACAGTCAGCACTGTGGTAACTTCGAGTTAATGATGTATGGTTCAGATGTTGTCTCCGTGTGATAATGAAGTCCAGCTGATGCCAATGGCCGGATCTTGGATGTTTCCATGTGACCTTATGCATCTCTTTTGTTTTAAAAAAGGAGTTTGTAATACATAGGTCATTTCTAGTGCAATGTTCCAGCAGCCTTTGCCCATTATCATTCATGTGACCGATGTTGTATTTTCCAAGGCACACTGGCCATGAACTCGAGTCCTTGCCCACACGAGCATTGAAATCACCGAGCATATAAATGTAGTCGGATTTTGGAACTGCCTTGATCGCAGAGTCTAGCTGCTCATAGAACATATCCTTCACATCATCAGAGGAAGCGAGTGTCGGTGCATATGCAGTGAGAATGGTGGCAAATCCACAGGAGGTTGCCAAGCGCAGTGATAATAATCTTTCATTACCTCCAGCTGGGATATCAATCATTCCCAGTAGCGAGTTCTTCACTGCAAAGCCCACACCATGTTGCCTTTTTTCTGCCTGCCCTCTTCCCTTCCAAAAAAAGGTGTAATTGTTTTCCCTGAGTGACCCTTCCTCAGCGAGGCGAGTCTCCTGCAGGCCAGCAATATCAATGTTAAGACGATCGAGTTCAGCATCAATCACAGCCGTTTTTCTCACATCGTCAATATTTGTCAAGTCAGTGGAAAATCCTGGACACATGGTTCTCACGTTCCAGGTTGCAAGCCGTAGCTTGAGGTTTCTATTCTTTTTATTAGTACCTGGTGCATTGGTTTTACAGCCTGCGATTCAGATTTTGTCCTAGCACCAAGCACCCATTGAAGCAGGCAGGCTGTGGCGGATCAGCACCCAATTGGCTGGGGGCTGCCCAGCTTGAGGCGGGCGGTAGCTGATCAGTGACACCTGTAGGTGTCTCCCACCGTCAGAGGCAACGCGTGGCGCCCCATGTCTACGCCAACTGACAAGGACTTATAACCCGTAACAGTTGCCTCTCGCTTTGATTCCGAGACCGGTTAAGACCAGGGATGGAGTTATTGCCTCTCCATAGCACAAAGCCTGGGCTAAAATAAAGAAACCATGTGTTGCCCATGCAGCATGATCCCTCTCTCGGCCTGCCTAGTTCACTCCAGAGGAAAGTTGACACCTATAATCTGGAACAAGACAAGCTGCAGAAGCTGCCGGATCAGCAAAGCAATGCTCTAACTGTCCGCCTGTCGGAGCTTCGATCCTAGACCAGCTGCCAACCAAGGCTTAGGGCCTGGTCTGCCCTGCCATGACTTATTTTGTCTTTGGGTTGCATTTCCTCGCACCAGGATAAGGCTAGTACCCTCCCAATTGCGCTCTTCCGCCCGAAGCCGTTGGCACAATGTGGGGTGTCGGGTTTGGTAAGCGCCGCCCAACCTTCGGCGCTGACAGAAAGCAGGTAGTACCGTCTACTGTCATACGGTAGCTCAGTCATATCTGACTAAGACCTGACTTACAGTAACAAGAATACAAGAACATTAGTAACAACTCAGTGATGTGGTATAGATCAATGCTGAATACAAGAACATTAGTAACAACTCAGTGATGTGGTATAGATCAATGCTGAATACAAGAACATTAGTAACAACTCAGTGATGTAATATAGATCAATGCTGTATACAAGAACATTAGTAACAACTGAGTGATGTGGTATAGATCAATGCTGAATACAAGAGCATTAGTAACAACTGAGTGATGTGGTATAGATCAATGCTGAATACAAGAACATTAGTAACAACTCAGTGATGTAATATATATCAATGCTGAATACAAGAACATTAGTAACAACTCAGTGATGTGGTATAGATCAATGCTGAATACAAGAACATTAGTAACAACTCAGTGATGTGGTATAGATCAATGCTGAATACAAGGGCATTAGTAACAACTCAGTGATGTGGTATAGATCAATGCTGAATACAAGGGCATTAGTAACAACTGAGTGATGTGGTATAGATCAATGCTGAATACAAGAACATTAGTAACAACTCAGTGATGTGGTATAGATCAATGATGAATACAAGAACATTAGTAACAACTCAGTGATGTAATATAGATCAATGCTGAATACAAGAACATTAGTAACAACTCAGTGATGTGGTATAGATCAATGCTGAATACAAGAACATTAGTAACAACTGAGTGATGTGGTATAGATCAATGCTGAATACAAGAACATTAGTAACAACTCAGTGATGTGGTATAGATCAATGCTGAATACAAGAACATTAGTAACAACTGAGTGATGTGGTATAGATCAATGCTGAATACAAGGGCATCAGAACCAATTGAATGTTGTATTGTGGATCAATCCTCTATTTAAGAGTATTAGTGATAACTGAATGATGCTACTATGTTCTGGTATTGAGAGTATGTGTTAAATCTAAAAAGTGTGTTGCATTTCCTTTACAAGACATCGCAGTCAACTCCAGATGTTTGGCTGTTTGTGACTTCTTGGCAAGTTTACGTTAAGTAGTTTGCCACTGTTCAGTACTTTGCAATGGTTCTTCTTTCTTGGTAAGTTTACATGTCGCCATTTTTAGGAGTATATTTGGAGAAGGTTTGACTCAATTAGTCAAGTGTTGGGAGTCAAATATCTGGACTAAGTTTGATACGGTTAGTCAAGTGTTATGAGACAAATGTCTGGAACTAAGTTTGAGACGATTAGTCAAGTGTTGGGAGACATATGTCTGGACTAAGTTTGAGACGGTTAGTCAAGTGTTGGCGGACAAATGTCTGGGACTAAGTGTGACATTAGCCAAGTGTTGGGAGACAAATGTCTGGGACTAAGTGTGACATTAGCCAAGTGTTGGGAGATATATGTCTTGGACTAAGTGTGACATTAGCCAAGTGTTGGGAGACATATGTCTGGGACTAAGTGTGACATTAGCCAAGTGTTGGGTGATAAATGTCTTGGACTAAGTGTGACATTAGCCAAGTGTTGGGCCTGTGACTCCAATTGTGCGTTCACAAATGTTTGCCCTCATTCACGTTCAGTTTCTTGGAAAAGTATCTGTTGCATTATTATAACATTTTCCTGACGTCTGATATTTACTCCCACCCAAGGATAGGTCCAAAGAAATCTAAAAAAATAGAAAGCGGAGAAATGTCTTTCATATTGTTGCGAAAATGTATTTAATTCACGCTAACAAACATGTTTGACAGTAATGCATGTCATTTCGTATAACGACCTCTGAACATTTCCGTTATACTACGTGACGTATTTCTCATAATGAAATTCTTGTGCACCACGGAGAATTTTCATTATTGAACAGTGAAGTGTTAATGTGAAGATGTAATACATTTCATAATATGGACTTCATCTTTGACCCGTAAATTATATACTGCTTATAAACAAACATTGAGATCTGCTGTACAATCTCCAGGACAAAAAATATTTTGTTGTGTGTACACAATGATAATGTTGTATGCTAAATCTCATCATTTTCCTCCGGTTGGTTACTGAGATATGGATTTTTATATGGGGGAAAACATTTGTGATCGTACTATAGTAGCTGCCAGCATGCGACAGCGGCCAACCCCCGGACAACGGCTGTGAGAGGCCGGCAAAACAAAGTAGGGGTAACGGATTCGGCGTCAAACCAATCGGTGAACTAGAGTATGCCTACCCGGCATGTGAAGACAGGGTTCGGCAGTCTGCGAGGAAGAAATCCTTGATGGTTCAAAAAGAGCAAGACCTGCAAAGAGCTGTGGAACGTAATGAGCGCAGCAAGGCATGTAGAGCGCCCTGGTCGTCCATTGCACCTGTATTCGTCTTCAGTCGTCTTGACGTCTCTTGCCACTGGATTCAGGCGAGAGAGTGTGGTAGACAAGACGGGCAACTCCTCCTCACTTTAATCCAATTCATCGCGCCGGTCATTCTTCATCCAATTTCATTTCACGGCTCAAAACTTTCAAACCCGCTGGATGAAATGAATGGTCATCATTATATTTGATGGACAAACACCAAATATACAGGACACAGCATGAACGTCTTATGTGTTTGTTATTTGATCTATGCTGGTTTAATATAAAATTCTGAGACCTATGAGTTCAACCCCTATACCATTCAGTTGGAATAAAATGTTGTCTTCACGTCCTTGACTTGGGGACATGCATTACAAGTACTTCAGAATTCGGAGTGGGTTCGTTTGATGGCGAGGGTCACTGGTAATAGGGAAGGCTCACACACACGCACCAATCACTCCAGTGCACTGGAAGTAGTTGCACGTGTGTGGACTACACTTGAGTTCAAAGACAGCTAACGAAACAAAACCCAGAAAACAAATCCCGAGGTCAAATGTGGTGGCACATACTAGGTGCAGGCTACTCACGGAAGTCGGCCTTTCCTGTCCATGAAAGATCTGTAGACTTGCAAGGCCTGGTCCCAGCATTCCTGCACGTGAAAGCGACATGCCTGGTGTGCTACTAGAATCTGTATGAACCTGAAGTAGTCAGATGACAATACGAATTGACAACTTAGAAGGGAAATCGGGTTGGTTATGTTCGGATATTCATAAACATGATTTTTTAATGAACAATGTACGAAGTCAACTTGTCTGCAATATTTTCTAACAAAAAGAATTAGGACCAGCATTATCATTGGATCAATTATTGATGGAAATGTTTTGTGTAGACATCAATGGTTCAATCAAGTCTTGATAGAGGAATTTCATGTACACATCGCTGGCACAGTTGTTGACAAAAATGTTTCACGGATACTTCAGGTGCTCTACTGTTGGCAGAAATGTTTCTTGTATACATCAATGCTCTATTGGTGATATAAATGTTTCATGTATGTATCAATAGCTCTGTTGCTGATAGAAATGTGCCGTGTGTACACAAATGGCTTAATTTTTGATAGAAATGTTTCTTGTATACGTATTTCTATTGCAGCCACATAGTTTTCTTTCCATTCTTTCTTAAAACAGCTATCTACGAGAAGGCTTCAAATGAAAACATTAATAGTGTGATAGAAATTGCAATAGCCAAGCTGTTTTCATGTAACTTATCAATATTGTTGTTAAATATATCAAGAGTGTTAAGCACGTGACATCGCGGTGCAGAAAAATACGATGGTGTCGTAAGAACAGTTTAAAGATGGCCGCCCCACTTTTGGCATGCACCAAAGAGGAGTAGCGTTATCTTATCCGTTGTTTGATCAGTGAAGGGGGTGAAACCTATAGGAATTCATCGGCAAACGAAGGTCCAGTATTGTGAGGCATAGCTGTCAGTCCAGCAAGTGTATGAGTGGAGTAGGAAGTTTCAAAACGGCGTGAATTCTGTGACAGACAGCTCACGGCCGGATTAGGCACACCGAGCAGTGGCTCCAGAGATGTTACACACGCGACCAAGATAATTTATTTCTACAGGAATCCAAGCACTGTATTGGCTTTGGAGGACTTGTATTGCACGCAGTGATGACTACGGCGAAAAATTATACACTTGTTCTTTACTTTTTCAGAATATATCCCCCCCCCCCCCCCCCCCCCCCCCAAAAAAAAAACAACAAAAAAAAACAACAAAAACAAAAACAAAACAATACAAAACAAAACAAAACATAAGATTTTCATTTGACGTCCCCAGGAACACGAGTGGTATGTCTAATGTCTAGTTTTTATATCTAGTTACCTGGAGTGTTATTTCTGTTGTTGTATGTCAATAGTCATGGTTGGACACAACCAACGTTAATCTAACATTGGATAGACCTACAGCGTCATGAACTTCTAGCCTGCATTCAGTTGTACATTTGCAGCTGTCGAGAAATGTAATCTCCTTCTTCTTCTTATAATCCATCCCGTGTATTACTTGGGTCTTCTTTCCATAGACTTCTGTCTCCTGTACTACCAATCTTCTTATAGTCCACGCAGTGTGGCGGTTGTGATCATGTTTGTCCACAGCCTTCTGTCTCCTGTACTGCCAGTCTTCTTATAGTCCATGCCGTGTGTGTCCCCGGTGATCATGTATGTCCACGGCCTTCTGTCTCGTGTTCTGTCAATCAATTTTGATACTGATGATACCTTCATGCTATGATGTCAAACTGTCCATCATCTTTTCTCTTGGTCACGCCTTGACTCTCCTTCCCTTTAACTTTCTCTTTGTCACAATATACCCCAGCTATTCCCTTCTCATGACATGCCCGAAGAATGAGGACAGTCTACTTCTGATGTGAGTGACCAGTTCTCTTCTTTTTATCATCTTTCAAGGTATTTTCATGACTATCTCTATCCGCCCGTTGTGTTCTCATCATTCCTCTATAAGAAAACATCTTGCCAGCTTTCTCGTCTGCTAATTATCCACGACTCGCTTCAGTACCTCAGGATTGTCTCGATATAGCTCTTAAGAACTCATTTTCTCACTTCATTTGACAACCATATATTGAAGAGAATATTCATCTTGAGAAACGCTGCCTTTACTTGTACTATTCTAAATTTACGTCACAACATTCTCTACGACAAACCTGCATCTTCTAACACAGACATGACATTCTCTACGACAAATCTGCATCTTCTCACACAGACATGACATTCTCTACGACAAACCTGCATCTTCTAACACAGACATGACATTCTCTACGACAAACCTGCATCTACTAACACAGACATGACATTCTCTATGACAAACCTGCATCTTTTCACACAGACATGACATTGTCTATGTCAAACCTGCATCTTCTAACACAGTCTTGTCATTCTCTATGACAACTCTACATCTTCTAACAAAGTCTTGTCATTCTCTATGACAACTCTACATCTTCTAACAAAGTCTTGTAATTCTCTATGACAAACTACATCATATCACACAGCCTTAAGTCATAACAGTTTCTATGACTAACCTACATTTTCTAACACAGTCATGCAATTCTCTATGACAAATCTACATCTTCTCACACAGCCTGAAGTAATTATATTCTCTATGACAAACCTACATCTTCTAACAAAGTCATGTCATTGTCTATGACAAACCTACATCTTCTCACACAGCCTGAAGTCATGACATTCTCTATGACAAACCTACATCTTCTCACCTGAAGACATAACATTCTCTATGACAATTAACTACATTTTCATGCATGTTTACTTCACGAGTTCATGTGAGACAAAGATGAACATTTCGTATAGTTTTCTTTGGCACATGAACAGAGCAATTATGGAGCGTCCCGTTGTTAAGAAGTTGAAACTGTCCGACTACCGACTACCGATACTACAGCAGTGACTTTCTTAACAAACATATAACGATTATAAACACCGATTCATGTTGGTTTGATAGTTGGTTGATTATGTACCAGGATTACACAGATTATTGAGGAGATAACCAGACTTACTTGTCACTGTAGTCCCGCGTGATGTTTACCAGCCCATACTGGCGAAACGGAGGAGTCAACTTCTCCCTCATGAAACGCTGTTATGTAAAATTCAATGGAAAGATAATGTATGGAGTTTTATAATTCCACTCACAATAATCATAAGATAACATACAACAAAACATACAACAAAACATACACCAATACCATCTCATCAGGAAATATCAAGTCAACGTGTGTTGTTTGCGAGCAATAAAACATGGACTATGCAATGAGATGGACTATTTCGACAGAGAATGTGTCTTAATTTATGGAAACAACGCGGATCCAAAGAAAGAAATATCCATCTCAGATAAGGAAACAAAAAAGTAATCTTATATTTATACATTCATGTAGTATATTTCATGTAATTGTGTCGGTTTATGCTTTTTTTCTGTGTTGATGAAGGCTTTAGCCGCAATTTTGTTACTTATGATCGTTTTCTAGTAATGCTTAATGATGGTGGTTCATTCATTTCATGGAAACAAAACCAATCAAATACAGAGGTTCTAGAAAAAGAAACCATCAAAAACAGAGGTTCTAGAAACAAGAACAATGAAATACAAGGGTTCTAGAAACACTGGGGATTAAAAGAGAGTTGACGCACACAATAAAAAGATAGGCGAGATAAATATTTCGTTCATGTTAAGAGGCATGATCGCCAACACCTGTCGGCAAGGCACCGGATGAATAGTTGAATGACAATCTCACTACATGACACAGTTCTACATTTGTAGCATACAGTTACGTTATGACAATCTCACTACGTGACACAGTTCTACATTAGTAACACATAGTTAAATAATGGCAATCTCACTATAACTCACATTTCTACGTTAGTAACATTTAGTTAAGTTATGACAGTCTCACTACATGACACATTTCTACATTAGTAAGACACATTTAAATAATGGAAATCACACTATAGCTCACAGTTCTACGTTAGTAACACATAGTTTAGTTATGACAATTTCACTACATGAAATATGTCTAAATTAGTAACATATAGTAAAGTTATGCCAATCTCACTACAGCTCACAGTTCTATATTAGTAACACTGAATTAAATTATGACAATCTCACTACAGCTCACAATTCTATATTAGTAACACTGAATTACTTTATGACAATCTCACTACATTTGTAACACCCAGTTAAGTTATGACAATCTCACTACAGCTCACAGTTCTACATTAGTAACACTGAATTACGTTATGACAATCTCACTACATTTGTAACACCCAGTTAAGTTATGACAATCTCACTACAGCTCACAGTTCTATATTAGTAACACTGAATTAAGTTATGGCAATCTCACTACAGCTCATAGTTCTATATTAGTAACACTGAATTAAGTTATGACAATCTCACTACAGCTCACAGTTCTATATTAGTAACACTGAATTAAGTTATGACAATCTCACTACAGCTCACAGTTCTATATTAGTAACACTGAATTAAGTTATGGCAATCTCACTACAGCTCACAGTTCTATATTAGTAACACTGAATTAAGTTATGATAATCTCACTACATTTGTAACACCCAGTTAAGTTATGACAATTTCACTACAGCTCACAGTTCTATATTAGTAACACTGAATTAAGTTATGACAATCTCACTACAGCTCACAGTTCTATATTAGTAACACTGAATTAAGTTATGGCAATCTCACTACAGCTCACAGTTCTATATTAGTAACACTGAATTAAGTTATGACAATCTCACTACAGCTCACAGTTCTATATTAGTAACACTGAATTAAGTTATGATAATCTCACTACATTGGTAACACCCAGTTAAGTTATGATAATCTCACTAAAGCTCACAGATGCTAAAAGGGAACATTTTACATGTACTTACTGTCTGGTGACTTTCATTAGCGTCAAAAGCCAGAATTGGATAATGCCAGAGACATAGAATTATAAGGGAGCACGTGAAATAACTTTCACAAACACAAATTATTTCACGTTGCAACTAAGTTTCATCCATTAGGGCTATTGAATTATCGCAAAGGCAAATGTAGCCTATTGCAAAATGGAGAACATAATGACCTTTAAAATGGTGTCAACTGCAACGAGAAAAAAAAAAAAGAATGTTGAAGTGCTACATAGAACCTGTACTGTTATATGGATGTGAAACATGGACAATACGCAGACACGCTGAGAAACATCTAATGGCAGTGGAAATGTGGTTTCTGAGGAAAAAATAAAGAATACCATGAACAGACAGAAAAACCAATGACCAAACTCTACAGGAAGCAGATGAAAACCGTAACCTGATTAGATAAATTACACGCAGACAGTCAAGATTGTTTGGGCATTTTATGAGAAGAAATAAACTAGAAAACGTAGTGGCAATCGACAAGATTGAGGGAAAATGAAGAAGGGGAAGGCAGAGAGGTAAATATCTGGATGGTTTGAACACGTGGCATAACGAGGTAAGGACACGGAGCTGATCCACGAGTGTGGTAATCTGCAAAACGTGACAGGCCACGCACATGACGATGACGTAACAATTGGTACACACAGCTGCACTGGCTATATAAGTATGCTTCTTCAGGTAGAGCGGAACCCAAGAGTTGACCTCAGATAACCCTCAACCTGTGTGTGTTCAGGTAGAGCGGAGACCAAGAATGGACCACAGAAAACCCCCAAGCTGTATTTGTTCAGGTAGAGCGGAACCCAAGTGTGGACCTTATATCTCTTAACCTGTGTGTTCAGGTAGAGCGGAACCCAAGAGCGGACCACATATCCCTCAACCTGTGTGTGTTCAGGTAGAGCGGAGACCAAGAATGGACCACAGATAAACCCCAAGCTGTATTTGTTCAAGTAGAGCGGAACCCAAGAACTCACGCTGAAGCCAGCAGTCCAGTTGCACGAGCCGACGCGTCCAGTGAGAGGAAGAGTAAGCTAATGCAGCCCTCATAATGGCTGGGATGATATACCCCGCGAATTGAATCCATCAGAGAAATCAGTGAAAAGGAAACAAAACAACTATACCAAAGGATGGGTCCTTCTAAAGACTACACCCACTCAAAACAGACGAGCAAGGAGCCTTCAGTGACAGACGGAAAAGCTCAGAGAGAAAAACACAAAGGAAACCGCACCAGCCAAACCCTAGGCTGACGTCACGGGCATGAAATCTGCTGTACAGAAAAGTCAACTAATTGACACAGAAATTATAATCAAGGCTGAAAAAGCCGGTTGATCCAGGTGGAGTATTTGTTGTTGTTGTTGTTTTTTTTTTTTTTTGTGGGGGTGGGGGGGGGGGGGGGGTCTACATATCGAATCGGATCGGTAGAGCGACAAGAACTGGTTCTAATCCACTAATCGGATTATCGTGTGAGATGGCGAAACATGACCTCCAATGCATATGATGATGATGATGATGATGATAATGATGATGATGATGTGACATATGACACACATAGATGGAGTAGCTATGTAAGCATGTTTGTTCATTCATGTAAGGGAGATACGAAACTTGCCCTGTACGGTTCATCCACTGGGGATAACTCCAGCTTTGTAGCTAAATAGTTGATTTCTGAATTCGCAGCACGCCAAGGGCTGTATTCGCGTTCGTGGTGTAGGTACTCCAGTGTTGCCAGGGCAGTGTCCATTGTAGTATAATTGGCACTGCAAAAGATGAGATAAAACCAAAGTGTGTACTTCAATCTGTGAAGTGTGTCCTCTTCTTGTTCCCTTGATCCCACAGTAGAGAATAGAGCAGGTCGTCAAGCAACTTCCGCCAAGCCACAATAGCCTTTGCCATCTTGTTCATCCCCCTCTGTCTTCTTCACATATTCATTTCCGTCTAAAAATATATTCTCCGTTCTGTTTTAGGTCTCTCTCTCTCTCTCTCTCTCTCTCTCCTCTCTCTCTCTCTCTGGTGAGCGTGTTTGTAGTGGGGGGATGTGTGCGTGGGTGGGAGATGGTGGGTGGGGGGCATATGTGTGGGTGGGGATGTGCGTATGTGTGGATGGGGATGTGTATATGGGTGGGGTGTTGTGTGGGAGGGGAGATGGGTGAGGGTGTGTGGGTGGATGGGGGAGGTGGGATGTGCAGGTGGGTAAAGGATGTATGTGAGGGTGGGGGGGGGGTATGTGTTTGGCTGGGTGGTTTGTCTGTGTGAGTGTGGGTTGGTAGATGGGAGATATATGTGTTGATGGGTGGGTGGAGGATGTGTAGGTGTGAGTGGTTGTATGATGACTACGTGAGTGGATAAATTTGTGTGGAGGATGAGTGTATGTGTGGGGGATGTATGTGTGTGTGGGAAGATGTGTGTGGGTGGGGTAAGTGTGTGGGGGTATATGTGGGTGGTGGGGTATGTGTGGGTGGGATGTGCGTGTTTGGCTGGGTGGTTGAGGGTGTGTGGGTTGGTGGTGGAGGATATGTGAGTGGTTGTGTGTTGGTGGGTGGAGGATGGGTGTGTGGGTGGGGGGATGAGACAACGAGAGAGTTAGTGTGTGTGAAGGAAAAAAAAATGAAAAAGACATAGTGAGGGTTGAGCGCATGTATACAATGTGACATGGTAGTCCATATTTTTTTCTATATACTCATTACACATATCATTTTTACTGCCGCTTGATTTTCTATATACTCATCACACATATCATTTTTACTGCCGCTTGATTTTCTAAGCGGCTGGCCGAGTGGCTAGAACGCCGGATTCTCATTCGGGAGACCCGGGTTCGATCCCTCGGTAATGTGTGGGATTTTTTTCTGTCGGGGGCAAAAAGAAAATCCTAACCTGCACAGTTCACGGCGACTGCACTAGCCAGGCGGTCTTTATTCCTCAGGCTCAAAGACCCTTCTGCCATACACCGCAAGGTACTATATTGGCAGTAAATGACAGTTTTTGACTGACAAAAATTTGTGCACTGCTTACTCTATCACGTTTATGTCAATTTTAAGAATCAACTTATTGTATCGCATCACTATTTTTTTTTTTAAGCTACACAATGTATGTGCATAATTTTCTCTCCATATTTTATATTTTTGTGAGAATGCTCACGATAATCGTCAGTGTAGGTGTGTGTAAAGTGTACGAGCTTGTTCACATTAGCTTGAGTGATTATTTGAGGCATTATGTGTGTGTCTAGATGTGAGGATTGTGTTTGTGTTGGGATGAGTTTGTGGGTGGGGGTATGTGTGTGGGGGTATGTGGGTGTGGATGGGGGAATTACGTGTGGCTGTGTGGGTGGGTAGAGAGATGCGTTGGTGGGTGGGGAATACGTGTGTGGATGAGGGATGTTTCTGGGTAGACATGTGAGTGGGTCTGTGGGGATGTCAGTGTGGGCGAGGGATGTGTGTGAGTGGGTGGGTATTGGTGGGTGGGGGTGTGGATGTGTGGGTGGGGCTGTGTGGGTGGGTGTATGCGGATGGGTGTGTGGGGATGTGTCTAGGGGGTGTGGGGATGTGTGTATGGGTTGGGGATAGGTGTGGCTGATGTGTATATGGATGGAAGAGGTGTATGGGTTGAGGATGTGTGTGTGTGTGGGTCGGTGTTTGTGTGTGGGTGAGGGAATGTGTGGATAGGGAGTGTATGTTTGGAATGTGGAGATGTATGGGTGAGTGGGAGAGGTGTGTTGGAGTATGGGAGAAGCGTGTAGGTGAGGAGATGTGTGCGCGTGGAGATGTGAGTGGGTGCGGGTGGGGAGTGTGGGATGTGTGAATTTGTGGGGGATGTGTAGGTGGGTGCGTAGATGAGTGGGTTGGTGGGTGGAGTGATGTGAGTATGGATGAGGCATGTGGATGGGTGAGGGATGTGTGGGAGGAGGATGTATGTTTGGGTTGGTGTCTTTGCGTGGGTGTTGGTGGTTAGTGAGATGTGCGCGTGTTGGCTGTTGGGGGATATGTGGGTGTTGGTAGGTGGAGGATGTGTGTGTGGGGGATGTGTGTTTGCGTGGTAGATGTGTGTGTTGGTGGGGGAATGTGTGTTGGTTGGGGATATATGTGTAGTTGTTGGGGTGTGTGGGTGGTTGTGAAATGTGTGGGTGGGCGGGGAAATGTGTGTGTAGATGGATAGATGTGTGGGCATGGGTAGTTGATGTGTGAATGGGTGAGGGATATGTGTGTGTTGGTGCGGGATGTGCGTGTGTGAGAGGTATGTGTGCGTGGTTGAAGGGTGTGTGGGTTGGTGGAGCATGTGTGTGTGTGTGGGTGAGCTTGAGTGGATTGGGGTGTGTGAGTGGGTGGAAAGATGCATGTGGGTGGGTGAGGGATGTGGGAGTGGGTGGGAGCGAGAGGTCTGGGTTGGTGGTGGGATCTGTGAGTGGGTGGAGGTATGAGTGGGGGATGTGTGGTGAGTGGGGGATATGTGATGGGTGCGGATGTGTGGGTATGGGTGGGTGATGTGTAAGTAGGTGAGGGATGTGTGTGTGTGGGTTGGTGCGGGATGTGTGTGTGTGTGGGAGGGGGATGTGTCACATAACATGAGAATATGCATTGTTTATGCTAGCAACATTTATTTGACAATGTTTTTTTTTCCTATGTGAATGCATCATTCACTGTTGATGAACGAAAGACGAGTGATTGAAAGGGTCGAATGTAAGACGGGCCTACGCGCCCAATTTGTTACCCTTTGCAAATAAAGATCAATTCAAAAGATCAATTCTCTCTCTCTCTCTCTCTCTCTCTCTCTCTCTCTCTCTCTCTCTCTCTCTGTCTTTCTCTGTCTGTCTGTCTGTCTGTCTGTCTGTCTGTCTGTCTGTCTGTCTGTCTGTCTGTCTGTCTCTCTCTCTCTCTCTCTCTCTCTCTCTCTCTCTCTCTCTCTCTCTCTCTCTCTCTCTCTCTCTCTCTCTCTCTCTCTCTCTCCCCCTAAGCAAACACTGAACCCAAGCTGGACAAACATCACAGTTCACTAGCCCAATCAGATCAAACTAACACATCACCTTTAGACACTCTTTCTGCGGCCGAACCACACTACCAGAATGCCTGTCGTGAATTTATCCAGGCTTTGGAGGACAGGCTAAAAGATTGTATTTCCAACAACACAACTAATATAATTGCCGTGTTTAAAGGAGAAAATCCTCGTATTTAAAAAAAAATCAGCCTCCTTAAAGAAGAGGACACCTTTAAAGCAACAATCCATGCCTTAAAACTAAAGAGTGCACAGTCACTTGATAAAAGTGCACAAACAGAAAGTATCCACGGTGCTGCTGAGGATTGTATGACCAGTGAATGTTCGCCGCATAATGACACACAAACAGACTCTAGAGGTCACAACACTACAATTAAACCTGTGGAACGCACACCAACCATCTACCCCCATTGATGTGTATATCAGCAACAGGTTCCAGACCTTACGTGCAGACTCTACAGCAGCAGACCAGGAATCAAAGAGCTCAGCAGCTACTTGGCATCAACAACCAACGCAACCAAGCTACAATAAACAAGAACATAAGAAATACGAAATTGACCAGTGGCAACAACAGTCCAAGCGGACACGCCAACAGCGTTATATAACAATTGAAGACAGTGCAACACATGTCATCATTGGAGATTCCCTGCTGAAGGGAATATATAGTGTTCGCATGTCAACATCTGACAGCGAATCAACTTTAATCTACCATCTACCAGGGGCTGACATTGATAGACTGACATCTACACTGCGAAAATTCAAAGTGAACGACAGAATTAGAAACGCAACAGTCCATATTGGTGTCAACGATATATTGGATAATAAAATCATAAACACCTCACAACTAGCTACATTGGAGATGTTGTTGGGCAATAAATTTCCTAAATCATCTATGTTCATTTCATCAATCATTCCACCATGTTATGGATTCCAGCGTCGCACTGCCGATGCTGCCAATCTAACTCTATATACATTTTCTAAAGATAATAACGTGAATTTCATTAATAATACCCCGTAATTTGCATAGCCGTCCGGGGCTCCTAAGGAAAAAAAAGCTATACAAGGATCAAATACATTGTTGCAAGCTAGGAAGTAGCTTACTAGCGAAGCACATAAACTATCCCGTACGTGCACAACAACCTACACCAATTACAAACGAACGAACGAACGGACTTTTTTTTCAAAGGGTAACAAATTGGGCACGCAGGCCCGTCTTACAGGAGTAAACAGAACCTCACCTCCGGCAACAACTATCTCTCAGTGTTCAGGAAACACTGCTTCTCTTCCCACACCACCCTTGCCTGCACCCCAGGAATACAATGCCGTGAATAGCAACCCATCCTCCAGTCCCACTGTTGCTAACTATGATACTTTGTTTCCTCCCATGCCAGTAAAGCATTCTCCCTCTATCATGTCAAAGGGCACACTGTTAAGCAATGGTACTCTGCCCCTGATGTCTCCTTCCAATGTAGGCACTTCCAGTGACACTCACAGCAGTCGTCCCTCGCTGGACGGCAATCTACACTCCTGTCAGTTTAACCGTCAACTTCAGAAGCTAATACAGTACAACCCTGCAGTCCTGCACCAAGCTGTCATGATGTCACTCCAGGAAAGACATTTTCCTACCCCCAACTACTACTAAATAAAGTTTCAATAACCCTGTAATGTTATACTACAAGCGACATCTTCCTTTCATTATGTAACGTTCGCCTACCACGATCAGTGGCTCAACAAAAATGGTCTATATATAGGCCATCTCATCATCTGCCATCTGCTCAACAAATTACTTGAGCTCTCGTTAATACTGTCTAAACAGTTCCATGCGTTTGGAATCACACAGAAAGTCGTCTTAACGACAAAATTACCGAATAATAAATCTATCTTAAGGGGTTTAAAGTAATTCGGAGAGATGCAAATCAAAAATTAGAGACAGATATTGATGTATACATTTCCAATTCCCTCAACTGTTCCCGTAGAAGTGATCTCGAGACCGTAGGGATAGAATGTGTTTGGTTAGAGGAGAAGCCAGTCAGCCAGCAGCCGCTTCTCAATTGATACCTATATAGGAATCCTTGTGTCGGGTACAGCTGGTAACACAGCTTCACTACAATGATGGATAGAGTGTTTACAGCAGGTAGAGAAGTTATGATACTAGGTGACTTCAACATAGATTTTAGTAAATCCAACCAGGCTTGGGACGATATCATTCTATCTTACAATTTCAAACAACTAATAAACCGTCCCTCAAGGGTTACAGACGCCTCCTCAACTATAGTTGATCATATATGTTACTTGCCCAGATAATATTATTGAATGTTCTGTTCCTGTTAGTACAGTTAGTGATCTTTACCCAGTATGTTGCACATGGTCAAAAATTGGGTTCAAAACTCGTAAAAATAAACATTTAAGTATCAAATTTAGAAAATTTAAATCATTCAACCAAGATTTATTTTTGCAAGACTTAAAAAAAGAAGCCCTTGATCATGTTTACCAACTTCCTGACCCGGAAGATGCATTTGTTTTCTGGACGAAGACAGTCTACAGTGTGTTCGTTAAACACGTGCCAATCAAAGAAGTTCTAGTCAATAATCAATATAAATCCTCAAGGGTCAATAGTGAAGTTCTGGAAATCTCGAGAGAGCGAGATACAGCACACAAAAATAAAGACTTCGTCAATTACCTCAGACTAAGGAATAAAGTTAATTATAAAATTCGTAGGATAAAAAAGTTCATTTTAAAAACTTGATTGTAGATAATTCAAACAGCACAAATATATGGAAGGCTATTAACTTGCTAAACAATAGGAAACACCCTTCAGAATCAACAATAATAAATTCTATAACATGCGATGATTTTAGTTGTTTCTTTCAATCAGAAATAGAGAATCTAAAGTCTTCAATACCAGACTCATCATGGAATTTAAGTTCACTGCCATCATTCTGTGAGGAGAAGTGCACGAGAAATGTTCTCGCTGAGATTCCCTTAATATCTGTTGCAGAAGTATATAAATATCTCTCAAACCTCTAAGCAACAAATTCACACCGCCTAAATGGTGTCAGTAATAAAATTCTTCGTTGTGCTGCACCATTCATTGGTGAGTGCTTATCGTTCATATATATCCAGTGCCTGGCCAAAAACTACTTTCCATCTCCATTTAAAATTGCTAAAGTGTATCCTCTACTTAAAAATGGCTCAACGGATAATAGCGTCCTGGGTAATTGTAGACCTATCTCTTTACTATCGTCGCTATCAAAGCCACTTGAAAAACACATCCATAAAATAACGTTACAACATGTA